>SJYT01012060.1:7965-52740 GCA_006410635.1 Cephalophus harveyi
AAAAAAAAAAAGTCTCTCTTTCTCTGGCTTCTCACATGAAACCATCATTCTCCTGAGTAATCAAATAGCCATTAGAGAGGGACTGATTAATCTCAAGTATGGTGTTGCCTCCAAAATTCAAAAAAGTCCAAGTGCACAAAACGAGAGTGCAAGGTACAATGATCTGTTAACTTGATGGAATGTTTTGCATCCCCCAAACCAGTCCCCAAAATTTTACCTATTTGACAAGTCCCTGAATCTGACAGGATCCATCCCCCATCCTCTCTCATACATGTGTTTTAGTAGAGCATCCAGGGTACTGGCCACTTCTTTCCCATCAGGTCTGATTAGTAGAAGATAATCAGTGACCATAATGATTTAATAAACTGTCAAAAATTATCAGATTCTTCAGAGTATAGAACACATATAGAAGATAGCCCTGGAGAAATAAAGTGCATACATACTATTGTCCTTCCATTTTGATCTTCATTAATGATACAGATTGAAGACTACATCTTTACCAGATCAATAGTCACACATCAAGTACCAGAGGTTATGTTTCTATTCCAGTAAAAATATCACATCTGGTGTAGTGGCAACAATTGCTGATACTATTTGGTAAGGCTTTCAGTGATTTACTCACATATGATATGATTCACCTGCTTTTGTATAAACCATATAGGAGAACTAAACAGGACTATTTTAAAACCACCACCCTTGTATTTTTTTTTAAGATTAGGGAGGTATCAATCTCTGAAATCTCATGGGGACTATGGATGGGATGTCTTACAGACTCATTTCGATTTACTAATCAATAAGTCTATTTATTACCTGTAACCTGGAGATGCGATAGCATTCTGGATCTCTCAGTATCAATATCAACTGAAACTCTGCATCCCACTCTTCTCAAAAGCCTAGGAATCTCCCTTCCTTCTATATGCAGTTAATCTGGTTAACTGCCACAGATCTCACTAGAAAATAAGGTGATATTTTTGTATATTCTCATAATGATGTTGCAAAATCTTCCTCAAGCAGACCTGGGCTTTGTTTCCCTTGATTACACTGAGATGTGAGAACAGGCTCCCTTACTGAACCAGGGTGAGGCACTGGATCTTTCATTGTGCCAATAAAAAACAGATTTCTTCCATCCCACTATTTATTTTATTATTATATTTTTGGTTACAGAAGTCAAGAAATATCCTAACTGATCACCCATCTCTCTCATCCCAGAAATACCATGGTCTAACAGTCATTGCCAGAGATCACTGCACATTAAGGCAACCAGATTACCACTCTAACGCTGCTGACTATCACAGTAATTACATCCGACTCACCTCCAATGTCTAAGAAATGCCTCTGCTGCTGCTGCTAAGTCGCTTCAGTCGTGTCCAACTCTGTGCGACCCCATAGACGGCAGCCCACCAGGCTCCTCTGCCCACGGGATTCTCTAGGCAAGTATACTGGAGTGGGTTGCCATTTCCTTCTCCAAGAAATGCCGCTCGGCCTCTGATTTTCCACTAATCTATCCTTGTAAGTCCAGTTCCAGGGCATTCTACTCTACTGTCAACACTAGCCTTCAGAAGATAACAACCATTGAGCTTCTCAAACTATATTAGTGTTCCGCTCACAAGTCCATTCATTGCTTCACTGAAGGAAGCATTCTCTGAACTATTCTGGTCAACAGTGGGTTTTCTAATCTCCCGTAAAAAATATTTTCTAATATTCTCTCCTCCCCCTCTTCTGACTCCTTCCTCAATATGCTGATGAGATGGTTACTGTGTCCCCAGTTCTTTTATTGAAGACCATCGTCATGTCTGAGCTTCAAGCAGCCATACTAGAACCACATAAAATGGGCTTCAAGTGTCCAGGTAAAGGATGTATTCTTAAGCCAATAAACTCTCCTTGTCAAGTGTTAGTTCGAGTACTTACTACATGCCAGGTACTCTCGCAAGTGTTTTACATATATTTTTTTTTCAACTTTCACAATATCACATGAAAGAATTACTGTTATCATCATTTACTTCTAGTAATCTAAAAATCCTTAAATAGAGGGATGGTTAAATAAATTATGATATATTAACACTATGGAGCAAATGTAACCATTCAAAATAAAGTAGCTTTATACATCCTGTCATAGAAAGATCTACAAAATATATCACTAACTGAAAAATTCAAGTTAAAAAATGTGCCTGTATTATTTTTCCATCTATGTGAAAAAAGAAAAAAAGAAGAGAAAGGGAAAGAAGAGAAGGAAGCGGAAAAGGAGAGATGTATTGTTATGTACAGGTAGATAAAAAATTTGCTTACCTCTGAGAAAAACTGTTAATGTTTGGGAAAGAAAAGGAGAGAATAATTTTTATATTCTACCACATAAATTTTTGCATTGTCTGCATCTTTTGAAACTAAAGATGTGTTTATGTATTATTTTTATAACAAAAATATTAAAAATCAGTGACATCTAGCTTCTAATAATGAGTCTGCTGAGAATGATCCCAGAGAGGAAGACTAAATATAAATAATGAAAATCATTTCTTGCCTGACTGTTCTTAGTTCTGCTTCTTAAAAGATAAACTCATGTTTGTTTTTCAGGAAGTCAGTTCCTACAAACAGAATCTCAGACCTGTTTTTATTTTACTTTTGTTTGAGCAATTTTACCTTACTGATTCATATACATATCTGTATGCATACAGAAATGTATATATCTGTTAAACATAGAAAATCACGTTGACAGTTTAATATCAGCAATTTTGTATGGTTCATCCCTATAAAACATTAAACTAACATCAAAATTAAGGTAGTATTACTTCCATCTATTCATTTCTAGGAAAAAAAAATCCAGATATCCTATTTCTTTCTCTAAACAGATGCTAAAATTTATAGCGCTTATGTCTTTAATTCATACATGGTGATATTAAGAAAATTTCCAATTTAACCTTTCAAAATTAAAATTTTATGAACTTGTAAAATAATCAAGCTTCAAGATTTTTTTTTTTTAATTTGGTTTCCTGAATTCCTCTGATTGTTCGTTTTCCACCCACCTTAGCTACTCACTCCTGTGGTTATAACGGAGGTAAACATCTCCCATCTTTCCAACTTATTACCTTCAGTATCCTGACTCCTACAGTCTTTCTATCCAAATGGGATTTCCAATCCATTGATTCTTTTTATCTCACCCACTGAATACTCCTCCTTCTCTCCTTACTCCATTTAATTCCACTGATGTTTACTATATTCATTTTCTTCAATTCTCACAAAATTGCCTTGGTCTTTTTTTCCTTTCTCATAGTCCTTTGGCTAAACTACAATGCAGATTAAATACAATTTTCAGCCTAATTCATGCCTGCATCCAAGCAGATGAAAATGACTGGAGGAAAGAACACATAACCATGCTGACTGACTCCACTTTCAATTTATGACCACATACCTCAGGTGGATCCTTAATGCTTCTTGTCATTCACAATGTTTCCTAAGTCCATTCATTCTCCACTATCACTAGCTAATATTTCACACTGATTCTTTTTCTTCAAACTTCAAACATTTCCTTGTCTACCCTCACTCCCCAGTTGATAACTTTGCTTCCGAATTCACTGAAAATAATTGAAGCAATCAGTAAGGAGCATCTGCTAACAAGCGCCCTATATCTACTGCCTACTGGTATTTTTACCCATTTAACCTGCCTTTCTGTCTGTTCCTATCAGTGAACTCTGTTCTTTTCTAAAGCCAGTCTCTCCACATGCACACTTGATCACATTCTCTCCAAGGATACACTCCAGCCCTTCATCTCTCTATCTTCTGATTCGTCAATTTTTCTATCTTTCCTGGATCACTGCTACTGCTATAAAAAAAACATGTTATTTTCACCATATTAACACAAAACATAGAAAATTTTTCTCTAGACCTCACTTTCCATGCCAACTCCTGCCCTACTTCTCTCCTTTCCTTTACTGAAAAACTCCATGCAAGAGCAGTCTATATTCACTCTCTCCAAGTTTCCTCTTCTAAAGGCTCTTCTTCACTAAAGTGAAGTCAAGTGAAAGTTGCTCAGTCGTGTCCGACTCTTTGCAACCCCATAGACTAAACAGTCCATGGAATTTTCCAGGCCAGAATACTGGAGTGGGTAGCCTTCCCTTCTCCAGGAGATCTAACCAACCCAGGGATCAAACCCAGGTCTCCCACATTGCAGGCAGATTCTTTACCAACTGAGCCACAAGGGAAGCCTTTCCTGTAACTTTCTCTTAAACTCTCTTCTTTCTATCAGGCTTTAATCTCTACTCCTCACCAAACCACGCTCATGAAGGTTCGAATGACTTTCACATGCTAAATACGTCTCTGCCCTCATTTATCTGTCTTATCATCAACATTTGATAGAATTCATCTTGCCTTTATTCCTCATACAAATCCTTCACATGACTTTCAGGAGACCACAGCCTCATAAAAATTTTCTCTTGCCTCAATTTTTCTCATCTCTTCTTTGCTTCATGCTCAGTGACATGATGATCTCATCCACTTCACGATTTTTAAATATCATCTGCTCACAGATGAATCCCAGATTTATATCTTTGGCTCCAGCCTCTCTCCTGAATACCAGACTCATATATCTAACTTGTCATGCTACATCTCCACTTGGATTTCTAAAAGATATCTCATGTTTAACATACTCAAGACTGCCTTTTAGAGTCTTGGGGAATACTGTAAATAAGACTATACTATCTCTGCATGGTGACAGATGGTAACTAGACTTAACACGATGATCATTTGGTAATGTATAGAAATATTGAATCACTGTATTGTTCACCTGAAACCAGTGGTGTTGTAGGTCAATTATACTTCTGTTTTCAAGAAGGACTAAATTTTAGATATGTCTCCCGAATTGAGTTTGGAGGATCCTTTCTACCCTTCTCCATGAGTGCAGATTTTATATTTCCAGTTGCTTAAGTCAAAAATTTTGAAATCATCCTTGACTTCTCTATTGTTTCACACATCCAGTTCAGGTTATTAATGGCTCACCAATAATTTTCATAGGGGAAAAAATCCAACATTTAATTAAAAGTGAAAAAAATGTGCCTACTATATAGTCAAAATTTTAATGTATCAGAACTCTTTGTTATAAAGTAAGAAAACAGCATTTTCTTTTTGCTACTGGCTTCAAAGCAAATTAGATTAAAGTAATCACTATACTGATTTGTCAATATGTATAAAAAATCATTTTAACCCTGTACTTTGAGGTGGATTACATTTTTTAAGGAAGTGAGCAACAATGTCATAAATTTTATGTACAAATATGTTCTTCACAGTGTTACTTATATTCATTTTAGAAAATTTTAATAATAGAGAACAGTATAAAGAAGAAAGTAAACATGATAAAACTTGTTAGCAGTTTGGTTTACTTATCTGTTAATTAGCAAATTAATTTATATAATATATCACTTGAATTTCCCCATACCATTGAATATTCTTCAAAAGGTAGTATTTAAATTATTATATTGCATACCATTGGGAAGAGGTTGGGCCACATGCAGAAAATAATAACAGTAGTTCAAACAAAATATAAGTTTATTTTTCTCACACACAAAAGAAGTCCAGAGGTTGATAGTTCAAGTCTAAAGTTAGTAAAGCAGCTCCATAAAGTCTGTAAACTCCCAAATAGAGACATAGTTTGAAGCTATGAGGGTTTAAGGGAAAGAAAAAGAGCTTTTGTATCTGCCTGCAGTGGAGTAACTCATTTAATAGAGTCAGGCTGTCTTTGCTATTTCTGAGATGTTGTTTTCAGTCTTACCAACCAAGATGGCCCCTAAAGCTCCAATCCTCACAGGTATATACCAGAGAAAGAGTTGGTCAATTGGCAGAAGATACACAAGGCCTCTCCTTTTAAGTTTCCAGAAGTACCACAGAAAACTGTGTTTACACCTTATTGGCAAGATCTTAGTCATACCAGTTTCAGGTACTCTGAGAAATGTCTTATTAGCTACTTGTTTGCTTCCAATTTGTAACTGGAATTCTGTTACAAAGTGAGAAAACAGGAATAGACTAAAGGAAGGAGCTAATAATCTGTGCCTCAAAGGGCTTTATGTTTAAAGAGTAACTTATATAACAAAAGCCCTGTTTCTAAAATATGTTGCTTTCTTCCAAATTTTTGTTTTCATAAAAAAATTATATTATATGTAACATGTGGAAGTCACTCAGTCCTGTCCAACTCCTGGCGACACCATTGGCTGTAGCCTGCCAGGCTCCTTTGTCCATGGAATTATCCAGGCAAGAATACTGGAGTGGGTAGCTATTCCCTTCTCCAGGGGGTCTTCCCAACTCAGGGAGTGAACTCAGGTCTCCCACATTGCAGGCGAATTCTTTACCAGCTGAGCCACCAAGAAAGCACATACACAAGTGCCAACTCTAAACATGGACATCACCAGATGGTCAATACTAAAATCAGTATTTTAGTATTTAGTAAATACTAAATAAATACTAAATAATACTACTAAATAATACTAACTAAAGAATACTAAATAAATTTAGTATTCTTTCAATACTAAAGAATATAAATCAAAGATTATATTCTTTGCAGTCGAAATGGAGAAGCTCTATACAGTCAGCAAAAACAAGACCAAGAACAGACTGTGACTCATATCATGAACTCTGTATTGCCAAACTCAGACTTAAATTGAAGAAAGTAGAGACAACCACTAGGCCATTCAGGTATGACCTAAATCAATCCCTAATGATTATACAGTAGAAGTGAGAAATAGATTCAAGGGATTAGATGTGACAGTGTGCCTGAAGAACTATGGACAGAAGTTCATAACATTGTACAGGAGGTGGTGATCAAAATCATCCCCAAGAAAAAGAAATGTAAAAAGCCAAAATGGTTGTCTGATAAGGACTTACAAATAGCTGAGCAAAGAAGAGAAGTGAAAAGCAAACGAGAAAAGGCAAAATATACCCATCTGAATGCAGAGTTCCAAGGAATAACAGGGAGAGATAAGAAAGCCTTCCTAAGTAATAAATACAAAGAAATAGAAGAAAATAAAACAATGGGAAAAACTAAAGATCTCTTCAAGAAAATTAGAGATACCAAGGAAAGATTTCATGCAAAGATGGGCACAAAAAGGACGGAAAGGTATGGACCTAACGGAAGCAGAAGATATTAATAAGAGGTGGCAAGAATACACAGAAGAACTGTACAAAAAAGATCTTCATGACCCAGATAATCACAATGGTATGATCACCCACCTCGAGCCAGACATCCTGGAATACAAAGACAAGTGTGCCTTAGGAAGAAGCATCACTATGAACAAAGCTAGTGGAGGTGATGGAAATTCAGTTAAGCTATTTCAAATCCTAACAGATGATGCTGTTAAAGTTCTGCACTCAATGCGCTAGCAAATTTGGAAAACTCAGCAGTGGACACAGGACTGGAGAAGATCAGTTTTCACTCCAATTACAAAGACAGGTGATGCCAAAGCCTGTTCAAATTACCTCACAGTTGTACTCATCTCACACGATAGCAAAGTAATGCTAAAATTTCTCCAAGAAAGGCTTCAATAGTACATAAACTGAGAAATTCCAAATATTTAAGCTGGAATTAGAAAAGGCAGAGGAACCAGAGATCAAATTGTCAACATCCATCGGATCACAGAAAAAGCAAGAGAATTCCAGAAAAGCATCTACTTCTGCTTCATTGACTAGGCAAAGCCTTTGACTGTGTAGATCACAACAAACTGTGGAAAATCCTTAGAGAGACAGGAATATAAGACCACCTTACCTGCCTCCAGATATATCTGCATGCAGGTCAAGAAGCAAGAGTTAAAACTGGATATGGAACAACAGACTGTTTCCAAATTGGGAAAGGTGTATGTCAAGGCTGTATATTGTCACTCTGCTAATTTAACTTATATGCAGAGTACATCATGAGAAATGCCAGGCTGGATGAAGCACAAACTGGAATCAAGCTTGCCGGGAGAAATATTAATATCCTCAGATATGCAGATGACACCACCGTTAGGGCAAAAAGTGAAGAGGAACTAAAGATCTTATTGATGAAGGTGAAAGGATAATGAAAAAGCTGGCTGAAAGCTCAACATTCAAAAAACGAAGATCATGGCATATGGTCCCATCACTTCATGGTTAATAGATGGGGAAACAATGACAGGCTTTATTTTCTTGGGCTCCGAAATCACTACAGATGGTGACTGCAGCCATGAAATTAAAAAACGCTTGCTCCTTGGAAGATAAGCTATGACAAATCTAGACAGCATATTAAAAAGCAGAGACATTACTTTACCTACAAATGTCCGTGTAGTCAATGCTATGGTTTTTCCAGTAATCACGTATGGATGTCAGAGTTGGACTATAAAGAAGGCAGAGGGCCAAAGAACTGATGCTTTAAACTGTGGTGTTGGAGAAGACTCTTGAGTGTCCCTTGAACTACAAAGAGTTCAAAGTGGTCAATCCTAAAGGAAATCAATTCTGAATATTCATTGGAAGGACTGATGCTGAAGTTGAACCTCCAATACTACCTAATGTGAACAGCAGACTCATTAGAAAAGACTCTGATGCTGGAAAAGATTGAAGGCAGAAGGAGAAGGGAATGACAGAGGCTGAGATGGTTGGATGGCATCACTGACTCAATGGACCTTAGATTGAGCAAGCTCCAGGTAATGACAAAAGACAGGAAAACCTGGTGTACTGCAGTTCATGGCATCACAAAGAATCAGACATGACTGAGCGACTGAGTGGCTACAACAATTATGTAATATTCAATTATTTAAAATTACTTTCATATCTATAGCACCTGATAATCCTAATTAAACTGAAATCCTCAAAATTCAGTGTAGATATTATATCATAGAAAAATGATTCTTTTTTTAATTTTAAGGAAAGTACATGTCATCACATAGAACTAAATATTAATTATATATCTGGGACTGGTATATATATGTCATATAATCATGTCATATGATATGACATTTTAATTCTCTGAAGGACTGTGAAACAATCAGAAAACATAGAAGTAATTTCTGTCCATACATTGTCATATATATATATACACGCAGGCCTCCCAGGTTGTGTTATTGGTATAGAACCCACTAGCGCCAATACAGGAGCTATAAGAGACATGGGTTCAATCCCTGGATTGGGAAGATCCCCTGGAGGAGGGTGCGGCAACCCACTCCAGTATTCTTGCCTGGAGAATCCCATGGACAGAGGAGCCATGTGAGCTAATGTCCATAGACTGCAGGGGGCAGGGTCGCAAAGAGTTGGACGTGAAGAGACCTAGCATGCGCACATACATACCCACACATATATATTTGTTTTGCTCACAATTTGCTTACAAATTTTTTATAGAAATTCCAAACTTTTTATTCCCATCTAGGCAAACTGATTGACACTAGTACAAATAGTTACCCTAATCACATTCAATTTTCAGATCCATTTCTCACTCAGACAAATATGCACAGTGTCATGATGAAACCAATACTTACACTAGTACAAGCTATTTCCAAAGTCTATATGCTAATATATTTCAAGAGAGGATTAAACAGCTCAACTGAAACATCAGTTAAATAATCTACCAAGTAAAAATAAAAACTCAGCTTCTACAAGTTTTTGGACAGAAAAAAGACAAAGGCAAATGCTTTCCTTGTATATTAAAGGACATACTTTCATCGGGGAAAAATTAAAATTAAAAAATACTAATTTTTTTTACCATTGTTGATAATGTAACAGAAAAAAAAAAAAAAACCAATGTGAAAACAAAGACTGTAGTTCTAATTACATGGCTCAAATCTTAATTCAGAGCTCACTGGAAAGTTCTATTATTAAAATTTTATACAAATGCCTAAATTTGATCTGTCTTGTTCCCAGTATAATATCTAGTAATATGGCCTGTCATGAACGTAAGTGGTTCCTTCCATGATACACTGCTTCTTTGGAGCAGGGTTTGATGTTTCCAGCTATATGACATGAGCCACTACCCTTGATTTTGACCAAGTTTGAAGAAATATTGAGTTCTCATTAAGCTCTTTTCACAGGTGAAATAGTGCATTATATTACTAACTCATCACTTCTATAAAGAGCTGTGATTTTTTTTTAATATTTAGAGACTGGAATCTCTGATGATAAATGTGAAGTCAACACATCACTGTATTCTTTAGAGCTGGCCACTTGGGAAAGTTCTCATTACAGAGTGACAGCCACAGGCCATTTTCCCTGTTAAACTCAGATGAAAACTAAGCTACTTTGATTCAATCCTTTTGAAAAGATAAGACTAGTGTTATGGTTAAAGCCTTAGCTGACATATTTCAAACAGGACCATAGTTTTGAAGCTATTGGGTTTAAGAGAAAGAACAAAGCGCTTCTGAATCTGCCTGGAATGGAGTAGCTCATTTAATGGAATAAACTGCATGGAACCTACACTTTTCTTATCAAATGAGACATCCTTTACTTTTACCGGACAGGTTTAATTGCTCGAGCCACTTGGTTAGAATATTTTTCAAGCTAATTACTTGTCAGGTATCATTAGAAACATTAATGGCACTTTAAAAATCACTTATTCCTCAAAGCTTCCTTTGTGGACTATGTCACAAAATGACATACAGTTACTGACCCACAACTAATGTTTCAGGGAACTGGTGAGGGGGAAGGGTAGTATAACCCAGCCACAGGAAACTATAAATAGTTGATGTCATGTAAAAATGTGATACTTGGGGTGTTAGCCGTGCCTAGTACCCTCCCCTCCCTCACCAGGCCCTCAACTCTCCCTGGTGGCTGGAGGAGATAAAATCCACAGGGAAGTTTTCATTTCTCTTTTCCAGACAGGGCTGTGCCCCCAATCCCTTGATTAACTCTGACCCCAGGAGTGGATTAATCATCAAGGTAATAAAGCTTAAGCTTTAGGGCTTCTCAGCTAATTGTCATTCATAATTTTATATTTCTAATAGTGTTCCACTCAGCACTGTAGAACTTTAAGTCCGTATAAAGCCTGGATTTACTTAGGAGATTCATATGTATGATGTAAAAATAAAACTAAAGTGAAGGTTTTGCTCTTTTAAGTCTATATTAGAGTTACAAGAACTCTGATCCACACTGCACATATAACGGCACTACTAGAAAAAGCCTTCTCAAACACATTATTGAAAGGATTATCCTAGCCCAGTCCTGTCATTCCTTTGCTCCATGTTTTGCATTTTTATAACAATTGTAACTAGTCAATATTGCAAAAAACATATATTTTCTTACTCCCCATTTGTAAAATGAGCTCCAAATGGGTATGTTTTAATCACAGAATTACAGCATCTAGAATAGTGGTCACTATATAAGTTTCAGTTCAGATCAGTCACTCAGTCATGTCTGACTCTTTGTGACTCCATGGACTGCAGCACATCAGGCTTCCCTGTCCCAGATTTGCTCAAACTCATGTCCATCAAGGCAGTGATGCCATCCAACCATCTCATCCTCTGTTGTGCCAACAACAGATTTGCTCAAACCAACAGATTTGCTCAAACCAACTCCCAGATTTGCTCAAACTCATGTCCATCAAGGCAGTGATGCCATCCAACCATCTCATCCTCTGTTGTGCCTTTCTCCTCCTGCCTTCAATCTTTCCCAGCACCAAGGGTTTTTCTAAAGAGTCAGTTCTTCGCATCAAGTGGTCAAAGGAGGTTTAGCTTCAGTCTTTCCAATGCATATTCTGGATTGATTACCTTTGCAAAAGTGAAAATCGTTCACTCATATCCAGCTCTTTGAAAGCCCGTGAACTATACAGGACATAGAATTCTCCAGGCCAGAATATTGGAGTGGGTAGCCTTTCCCTTCTCCAGGGTATCTTTCCAACCCAAGCAGGGATCGAACCCAGGTCTCCTGCATTACAGTTGGATTCTTTACCAGCTGAGCCACAAAGCCCTTTAGGATTGACAGGTGTGATCTCTTTGGTGTCCAAGGGACTCTCAAGAGTCTTTTCCAACACCACAGTTAAAAAGCATCAATTCTTTGGCAGTCAGCTTTCTTCATGGTCCAATTCTCACATTTGTACATCAGTTCAATTCAGTTCAGTCACTCCATCCTGTCTGACTCTTTGTGATCCCATGGACTGCAGCACGCCAGGCTTCCCTGTCCACCACCAACTCTCAGAGTTTACTCAAACTCATGTCCATTGAGTCAGTGATGCCATCCAACCATCTCATCCTCTGTCTTCCCCTTCTTCTCCCGCCTTCAATCTTTCCCAGCATCAGGATTTTTTTCCAATGAGTTAGTTCTTCCCATCAGATGACCAAAGTATTGGAGTTTCAGCTTCAGCATCAGTCCTTCCAATGAATATTCAAGGCTGATTTTCTTTGGGATAGACTGGTTGGATCTCCCTGCTGTCCAAAGAACTCTCATGAGTCTTCTCCAACACCACGGTACAAAAGAATCAGTTCTTCAGTGTTCAGCTTTCTTTATGGTCTAAGTCTCATATCGACAAATAACTATTGGAAAAACCATAGCTTTGACTAGATGGACCTTTATAGATAAAGTAATGGCTCTGCTTTTTCATATGCTGTCTACTTGGTCATAGCTTTTCTTCCAAGGGGCAAGTGGGTTTTAATTTCATGGCTGTAGTCACCATCTGCAGTGATTTTGGAGCCCAAGAAAATAAAGTCTCTCACTGTTTCCATTGTTCTGCCACCTATTTGCCATGAAGTAATGGGACTGGATGCCATGATTTTAGTTTCTTGAATGTTGAGTTTTAAGTCAGATTTTTCACTCTCCTCAAAGTGAAAGTAGTTCTCCGAGAAATCAAGGAGAAGTGAAAGACGGTATTCCCACCACAGTAGACGTATAAACTTCAATGACTATAAAGAGGTCCGTTAGAACTAAGGTCGAACACGAAGTAGGTCGGGTCGAAAAGCGTACTACATGAGACGTATCTTCAATTTATTCGTTCCACTGTTATATATCGAAACTGCATGAGGAAAGGATTAAACCTTGGTCAGGGAACAAGGTTCAGACTAAGACAACGAAGTACTGGACGTATGTCTAAAGAGTCCTTCGTCCGTTCCACCATACCACAAGGGTAGAGCAATTCTTAAAAATTGTCAAACCACACTAGGTGTCAGTTACCTAAATTGCATCAGTTACTTCGTTTTCACCTGTAAAAAGACCTTAAAAAAAGATACTAGGTCTTCTACAACCATTAAACTAAAGACCAGGAGACGGAAAAGATTTAGGTCGAACTTGTATACCTTTAAGAACCAAGTGTATGACAACTTCGGAACGAACCTCTTAAAACTCGTAATGAAACGATCGTACACTAATGAAGTGAAAGTCGCTCAGTCATGTCCAACTCTTTGCAACTCCATGGAATTCTCAGGGCCAGGATACTAGAGTGGGCAGCCTTTCCATTCTCCAGAGGATCATCCCAACACAGGGATCCAACCCAGGTCTCCTGCATTGCACGCAGAGTTTTTATCAGCTGAGCCACAGGGAAGCCCAAGAATACAGGAGTGAGTAGCCTACCCACCAGGTGGATGGATGCGAGGGCTTGTCTGCCATCCCCGACGCAACCGGCCGGTGTCCCCAGCCCTGCTCCCTCGCTCACCAGGGTGGCGGGTTCGCGATGAGGGTCACCCCCTGGTTCCCTCCTGGACCAAATATGGAAGGTTAGCTGTCCTCACCAAGGGTTGGGCTGGTCGGCCGGCCCCTGGTGGCACCTCCCCCCTCCTTCACTTTCCCCTTCCTTCACCTTCTGAGTTTCATGCTGGCTAGCATGTGAGATGAGTGCGATTGGCAGCAGTTTGAGCATTCTTTGGCATTGCCTTTCTTTAGGATTGGAATGAAAACTGACCTTTTCCAGTCTTGTGGCCACTGTTGAGTTTTACAAATTTTCTGGCATATTGAGTGCACACTTTCACAGCACCATCTTTTAGGATTTGAAACAGCTCAAGTGGAATTCCATCACCTCCACTAGCTTTGTTCATAGTGATGTTTCCTAAGGCCCACTTGTCTTCACACTCCAAGATGTCTGGCTCTAGGTGAGTGATCACACCATCGTGGTTATCTCAGTCATGAATATTTTTTTGTATGGTTCTTCTGTGTATTCTTGCCACCTCTTCTTAACATCTTCAGCTTCTTTTAGGTCCATACTGCTTCTGTCCTTTATTGGGCCCATATTTGCATGAAATATTACCTTGATATCTCTAATTTTCTTTTTGTTTTTAATTTATTTATTTTAATTGGAGGCTAATACTTTACAATATTGTAGTGGTTTTGCCAGACATTCACATGAATCAGCCAGTCTTTCCCATTCTTTTGTTTTCATTTATTTCTTTTCATTGATTACTTAGGAAGGCTTTCTTATCTCTCCTTGCTATTCTTTGGAACTCTGCATTCAGATGGATATATCTTTCCTTTTCTCCTTTGCCTTTCTCTTTTCTTCTTTTCTCAGCTATTTGTAAGGCCTCCTCAGGCTTTTTGCATTTCTTCTTCTTGGGGATGGTTTTGATCACTGCCTCCTGTACAACATTACAAATCTCCATCCATATTTCTTCAGGTACTCTATGTATCAGATCTAATCCCTTGAATCTGTCACTTCCACTGTATAATTTAAGGGATTTACTCAAATAAGTGACCATATATTAATAAAGCATGTTCGTCAGTTAGTTCTTTCTGACTCTGCAACCCCATGGACTGTAGCCTGCCAAACTCCTCTGTCCATGGAGTTCTTCAGCCAAGAATACTGGAGTAGGTAGCCATTGCCTTCTCCAGAGGATCTTCCTGATCAAGGGATGCAACCCATATCTCCTGCACTGCAGGCAGACTATTTACTGTCTGAGCCACCAAAAATAACTTAATCTAAACAAGAACATGAATAAAAGTGAGTATTATTAATAATTATAACAGAAATATCAACTGTAGACTGCCAGTTTCAGAAAACTGGAATCAAATCACCCAATGATAAGCGTGTATTGAATTTAATGCCCAGAAGCAAGAGAACGTGAGAGCAAATGACTATATCAGATAGACCGCTCCTTACTTATATTGCCCTAGTGTGTGTGTGTGTGTGTGTGTGTGCGTGCATGCACGCACGCGCACGCTCATGCGCACACTTAGTAACATCAGACTCCTTGCAACACATGGACTGTAGCCCACTAGGCTCCTCTGTTCAAGGGATTTCCCAGGCAAGAAAAGTGAAGGGGGTTGCCATTCTCTTTTCCAGGGGATCTTCCCATTCCAGGGAATGAACCATGTCTCCTGCATTGTCAGGAGTATTCTTTATTGCTGAGCCACCTGGGAAGCCCATGTTACCCTAGAATCCAGCCTAAATCATGCTTTCTTCTGAGGCTGGTAGGAAATCTTTTATTGAGAAACTTTCTTTAATCTATCCCATTGCTGCAGTAAATCAGTGTTCTCATTCAGGATCTACTTCCTACCACCACTATCCCAATCCTACCAGGGAATATTTGGCAGTATCTAAAGACATTTTTTGTTGTTACAACTGGGGGGTACCATGAGCCTCTAGTGGATAGAGGCCAGGGATGCAGCTAAAGATCCTATAACACAAAATACAACCTGCAACCCCAACAAAAAATTATCCAGCCTAAAACATCACTAGTGTTAAGATCAAGAAACTATCAAGTAATCAAAGAAAAAATGGCCCAAGAAAATGATTATTCCTGTTCAGTTCCATCTTTAATCGCATTCTTCCCAACAAATAATCCACTCTTTACTATTGTTACATGAGAAAGTATTTTTGAGGGCTCTTTTTTTATTTTGACTCAATCACAGCTGCTCCTTTTCTCCTTCTTTGACAAGGAAGAAAATGGTTCTTGAGGGAATAGGTGAGGATGTAAGTAAAGAGTAGTTTGCAAAGAAAGGAAAGTTTGGGAATATGCCAAAATATGGAGATCTCCTCAAGGAACCTGGAGCATACTGAATACAGAATGATCAACAAATACTATACCATACTGTTATTTATATAATAATAGAAATTTTGCCAAATAATAATAATAATGTATTATGTAAGCTCAAAAAAGTCTATTAGGCTTAAGAATTTTACTGTGCATAACCTCATTTGATCCTCAAAGAAACATTCAGATATTATGATTCGTTGGAACAAAAGTGCCAAAGGAGTGTGATTTGCCCAAGATTATTTATTTACAAAGGGCCAAATTTTGGTAAAGAATCCAAGAATAAGAAGGTGAGTTGGTGGGGGCTGAATAATAATTTTAACTTTTATCTAGTGTCCAGTATGTGCCACATATTTCATGTTCTTTCACTCACTCTTCACAACAACTCCTGTGAGGTAGCATTATCCCCATTTTATACGTGAGTGAACAATGCTGCGGTTTACTTATTCTGATCAAGGTTTAAAACACATATCTCACACATTATATTGAAAATTCCTTTCAGAAAACAACCTTGCTTGTCTATTTACATGAACTCCTGTTGCTAATTTTAACTCATTTCTTCAGATTTATTTTTAGCATATCCACAAAATGCAAGGCACAATGCTAGGCCCAGGGATGGGGGGACTGGGGTGGGAGGGGAGGTGTGGGGGAAAAGCCTGGAATAAAACAAAGTGTCTGCCTTAGGGAATTTAATTGCACTGAAAAACAAAACAAAAAACTTGCTTAGATATTCATTTCCTTCTCCCTGGGAACTGAGCCATTACCCAGCCATTCACCCTGAGAGCACCAGCTGGCACATGGTGTTGAGAGGTGTTGGGAAATTACTGCATAACTCTTTACAAATTATTTTTGCTATGTTATGTTGTTTTGAAAATGTTATGAGGTTAAAAAGTGAGGTAAACCCTTTTAGAATTTTTCTAAAAGAATCAGACTGGCTTAGAAAACTAAGTTACTGATAGTGCTGCTGCTCTTTCTTTATGCAAATAAACTTTAAAGGAGCCCTAAGCTGAAAGAAGAAGAAGAATGAGCCCATCTGTTAAAAAAAAAAAAAAATGTGAATAATCAAGGTAACCTAAGGTAAGAGCCCAAGAACAGACTTGGAAAAAAGAGTTACATTTTTAGCAAAAAGAGGAACCACATAATCCTATCATATAATCAATTATTCTTAGGAATTGACCTGCCATCCAAAGAACAAGACATATATTATAAAAAAAAAAAAAGCCCTCAGTTCTTTGCCTTGCTTGAATCATGTAGAAGGAAACAGAATAGGCTGTCAATCTAAACCATAAGTCTAAAATCTAGTTAGAATTCTGATTTAATTTATGTGCCCATTACGTGCATACTATCTGAACTAAAGAAATGCATCAAAAGTCAAATATAGTTAAGCATTATGACGTTAAGGTCAGTAGGACAGAAAGTGAGGAAAGATTCTATTTTTGATGAGGTGCTAACAGAAAGACTCTCAGATAAAGTAACATTTGAACAGAGACTTAAAGGAAGGAGTGAGCCACGTTAAACACAGGGAAAAAGAGTGTCCCTAGAAAAAGACCAGACCATGCAAAGGGTCTACAGTGGGAGCTGTCCTGAAGTACTGAAGGAAAGCAAAGACGTCAATGTGGTGAGAACACATTTTGCCAAGGAGGAAAACAGAATGAGATAAATTCAGAAACGGACTGGGGACAGATCACATAAGGCCTTGAAGGCCAGGGTAAGGGCAGAGTGAGATGAAATGCCACTGGAGGATTTTGCAAGCAGAAGTAATATGATCTAGTAAAATTTACAAAAAAATAACCCTGGTTACTGCACAGAAATAGGTTTTATGGAACATGGATAGAATCAAGGGACTGGTTAGCTGACTTTGTCATTGTGGGGGAGCAGTGTGGTAAGGAGACATTTTTCATAATCAGAGCATTTAGGACTGGGATAGATGGAATGTCGGATGTGAGAACAAGAGAAGAATCAAGAATTTAGGATGTTTGAATCAAGCAACTGGCAGAAAGAATTGTATTTACTGAAATGAGAAAGACTTCTGGAGGAGCAGATTTCAGAGGAAATTCGACAGTCTGTTTGCTATGTAACATTTGAGATGTCTAACTGGCATCTAAGTGCAGATGTAAAGTTGAAAATTGAATAGGTGAACCTGAGGCTCGTGACTGAGACCAAGGATACTCATGTCAAACTGGAACTCACCAGGGAATAGATGCTTTCTAAATTGCACTCATCTCACACGCTAGTAAAGTAATGCTCAAAATTCTCCAAGCCAAGCTTCGGCAATACATGAACCGTGAACTTCCAGATGTTCAAGCTGGTTTTAGAAAAGGCAGAGGAACCAGATCAAATTGCCAACAACCACTGGATTATGGAAAAAGGAAGAGAGTTCCAGAGAAATCTCTTTTTCTGCTTTATTGACTATGCCAAAGCCTTTGACTGTGTGGATCACAATAAACTGGAAAATTCTGAAAGAGATGGGAATACCAGACCACCTTACTTGCCTCTTGAGAAACCTATAGGCAGGTCAGGAAGCAACAGTTAGAACTGGACATGGAACAACAGACTGGTTCCAAATAGGAAAAGGAGTATGTCAAGGCTGTATATTGTCACCCTGCTTATTTAACTTCTATGCAGAGTACATCATGAGAAAGGCTGGGCTGGAAGAAACACAAGCTGGAATCAAGATTGCCAGGAGAAATATCAATAACCTCAGATATGCAGATGACACCACCCTTATGGCAGAAAGTGAAGAAGAACTAAAGAGCCTCTTGATGAAAGTGAAAGAGGAGAGTGAAAAAGTTGGCTTAAAGCTCAACATTCAGAAAACGAAGATCATGGCATCTGGTCCCATCACTTCATGGGAAATAGATGGGGAAACAGTGGAAACAGTGTCAGAATTNATATCAATAACCTCAGATATGCAGATGACACCACTCTTATGGCAGAAAGTGAAGAGGAACTAAAAAGCCTCTTGATGAAAGTGAAAGAGGAGAGTGAAAAGTTGGTTTAAAGCTCAACATTCAGAAAACAAAGATCATGGCATCCGGTCCCATCACCTCATGGCAAATAGATGGGGAAACAGTGGAAACAGTGTTAGACTTTATTTTTCTGGGCTCCAAAATCACTGCAGATGTTGATTTCAGCCATGAAATTAAAAGACGCTTACTCCTTGGAAAGAAAGTTGCGACCAATCTAGACAGCATATTAAAAAACAGAGACATTACTTTGCCAACAAAGGTCCATCTAGTCAAGGCTATGGTTTTTCCTGTGGTCATGTATGGATGTGAGAGTTGGACTATAAAGAAAGCTGAGTGCCAAAGAACTGATGCTTTTGAACTGTGGTGTTGGAGAAGACTCTTGAGAGTCCCTTGGACTGCAAGGAGATCCAACCAGTCCATCGTAAAGGAGATCAGTCCTGGGTGTTCATTGGAAGGACTGATGTTGAAGCTGAAACTCCAATATTTTGGCCACCTGATGCAAAGAGCTGCCTCACTGGAAAAGACCCTGATCCTGGGAAAGATTAAGGGCAGGAGGAGAAGGGGACGACAGAGGATGAGATGATTGGACAGCATCACTGACTCGATGGACATGGCTTTGGGTGGACTCCGGGAGTTGGTGATGGACAGGGAAGCCTGGCATGCTGCAGTTCATGGGGTGGCAAAGAGTCAGACATGACTGAGCGACTGAACTGAACTCCTCTTAAAAACTCTCTAGTCCCATCTAGGATTCCACCCTCATGACCTAATTGCCTCCTGAAGTCCTCATCTCCAAATACCATTAAACTGGGGATTAGGGTTTCAACACATGAGTTGTGGGGGCACACAAACATTCAGTCTATAGTAACAAATGAAGGAGCTCAGAGTAGAGGTCTTGGAGGGAAGAATGAAGCCAGCTAGACCTGGGAGCTTCAGGTGGGGTCCTCTCCTTAAGAATTCACTCCTCACCAGTTACAAAAGATGAGAGTCTCCCTTGTAAAATAGAATCCATCACTCTTGGTTCATACCTTTCAATTCAGGTGTTGTAAAGTGAGATTTTGAAGCACAAATAACAAACTCTAGAAAGTAAGATAGTAAGTAACATATTTCTGGGTAAGATAAGGAAGTGGAAGGAATAGAATTTTGGAAGACAGAGTCAGATCCACCTCTTAGGGCTCTGTGCTTCTTAGTTTCCTCATTGGTAAAAAGTATGGACATTAATACTGTTTTTAAGATTATTGGGTGGATTAAATGAGAACATATATGTAAATAAATTGTCTTATACTTTGTTGGTTCACAGCCAGCATCCAACAAATGAGAACTATTATTATTTAAATGCTAGAAGACTCACCATCTACATTGGGAAAAATTATTTCTATCACTTGTATATTATTTACCTCTGTTGTCATCGTCATTATGCAATGGCAGGCTTATGAACATTCTTGCAAAAAGCTTATATTGGAACAATGTGTTTCCTTCATGTAATTTGCTTTCCTTACAAGAGTAATACAAAATATCTGTATAATAGTCAAGGAAAGCCCCCCCGAATATACTCTCCTAGAAAATTAGCTCTTTTCAATTTTATTTCACACACTAAAAAAAAAAAATATTTGAAGTGTTTCAGTAATAACTTCAGCATTCCTTAAGAAGATTGAAGTGAAGTGAAGTGAAAGTCTTTCAGTTGTGTCTGACTCTCTGTGACCCCAAGGACTGAACAGTCCATGGAATTCTCCAGGCCAGAATACTGGAATGAGTACCCTATCCCTTCTCCAGCAGATCCTCCCAACCCAGGGATCAAACTCAGATCTCCTGCAATGCAGGTGGATTCTTTACCAGCTGAGCTACCAGGGAAGCCCTTTAAGAATATTAGGAGAGCTGTTCTAAAATGATTGATTTTTATGTCTTTAAAAGGGAAAAGCCTAGTTTATTTTTGGAGTGTGGAAACCTACCCTAATGCAGCTAATGTAATGACTTCTAATGCAAACAGTCTTGTGACTTTGTTTTGTCTCATGCCATCTAAGTAAATATTTGTGAGGCCTGGCAAACTAAATTGCGCTGATTTCCCAGAGTCCCGGGAGATAATGGGAGACTTTTTTTTTTTTTTTTAATGAATGTCTATAGTTTTCAGGAGTTTCAATAAAATATAACATAAGTTGTGGGTAATATAAAACAGCTATCCTGAACATGAACATTCTTGCAAAAAGCTTATATTGGAACAAATGTGTTTCCTTCATGTAATTTGCTTTCCTTACATGAGTAATACAAAATACCTGTATAATAGTCAAGGAAAGCCCCCCAAACATACTCTCCTAGAAAATTAGCTCTTTTCAATTTTGTTTCACTTGCTAGGTTAGCAGTGTGTACCAGTAGGTTAGCGCATTGCATGCTATCAGCCAATAAGAATGGACATTCAGATTCTGGCCCCTTCTTAACCAGGGTAATGTTGTGATCTTGATAGAGGTTACATAAATTGTTATAGGCAGATATGTGAGGACTGACATTAGGCTGTTCATGTACGTACCTCATGAATACATAAGTCCCTTATTCTCAATAAGCCATCCTTTTGTGAACCTGCATTGTTCTGGGGACTGTTCTGTAAAGCTCAGGGTCTGGGTCCCTCAGTGAAGAACCAGTGCCTTTGTGAGCCCAGAGTGGGGATCCTTTGAGAATGCAAGAGCAGAACATACAGTTTTTGCAATTTTACTTTCTATTACCCAAATTGTATTTTGATTTTAGTGGTAGTTACATGTGTATCTGCACATTTGTCAAAACTCACTGAATTTCTAAAGATATATGCTTTATTATATTTATAAGGACCTCCCAGGGGGCTCAGTGGTAAAGAATCTGTGTGCCAATGCAGGAGATGCAGGTTTGGTCCCTGGGTCAGGAAGATCCCCTGGAGAAGGAAATGGCAACCCACTCCAGCATTCTTGCCTGGGAAATTCCATGCATAAAAGAGCCTGGCTGGCTACAGTCCATGGGGTTGCAAAGAGTCAGAGAAGGCTTTGCGGCTAAACAATAATGCCTCAATAACATTGATTAAAAGTAATTATGCTGCAATTAGATTATTGAAAAGTAATAATTGACATTAAAAAAAAAACACCTTCAGTGGCTCCCATTGGACTATGAGATTAAATTCACACTGCTGAAAACATTTAAAGCTCTCTGTTACATGGTTGAAGATCCCCTAGAGGAGGGGGTGGCAACCCACTCCAGTATTCTTGCCTAGAGAATCCTATGGACAGAGGAGCCTGGCAAGCTACAGTCCATGGGGTCACACAGAGTCAGACATGACTGAAGTGACAGTATGTTACATACGCATGTATGTTGTATGGTTGCAAGCTACCTTCAGCAAAGGTTTTTAACCTATTTGGTGTCATGGCCACTTTTGATGATCTGGTGAAAACTATGGGCTCCTTCTCAGAATAATGTTTTAAAACGTGTAGATAAAACATGTAAGAGTATAAAGTGCTGGGAGCCAGCATGAGGAACTCCACCCATGGCAAAGGTCATGAGGAAGGGGGCTCGGCATACACAAAGGCGGGATCGAGCCTCAGGAGACCCCCTGTTCCTGAGCATCTACCCCCAAAACCAGAGTCTGCCTACTTTATTGCTTTATGCTCTCACCTACACCTCTGACTTTACAGGGGGCTATCCCCCACCTCCTCTCTCTGTATAGGAGTTAACTTAGGACTCCAGATAATAAATCTCCTGGGTGTGACAAGGATGTCTCAGGTCAAACCTCTCTGCTGGCAGACTAGCTTGTGTGACAGGATTATCCACACTCTTGCTACTAAGTACACGATTGTTTACAACCTCTCAGCCATAAACAGCACAGAGAGTTTGGAGTATTTTGAAAGCCTTAGTTAGCATAGGGTTTTTCTAAAGATAAAAATTATGTTGGTGAAGGGTTCCATTGCTGAGTTAATGATTGCCGCCAGGCCTCCATATCCTTAAGCACCTGGGAGTATGTTAATCAATGTAATTGGAATGTAGAAAAAGAAATATAGTAGTTTTGATGTTAGCAATACTAGACTTTTTGAGTTAATGAATTTTCTCTTTTGTTATAGATCACTGTACTCCTCTGTCTTTGTTATGAAGCCTTGTGTCCTTGCTATGTAAGAATGTAACTTTATCACTATCTTAAGACTAAGTAGATCTTAAGGGGAAACAAGTTTTCTGATCGACTAAGCTTCATCAATAGAAAGTAAGGTGGGGCCATAAAATGTTGGTCAGTCTCCAGACCAGAAGATATTGTGAACAAATGTAAGACCTTTGTAAGAACAAAGATATGCTGATAAGGGTCAGAGCAGCTGACCCTGCTTGACTCTGTTTCTTACATTTATCTCTATGTACAATTAAAAGTATAAAAGTAGACCTGGAAAATAAAGAAACAGGACCAGTTCCTGGAAAGACTGGTTTCCCCTGTGTGGTCTCTTCTCACTCTCTTCTTTTCTGGCTGAATTCCCATCTGGAGCGTGGAGGCTCGCCATGTCTACTTACTTGCCCTGGCTTCTAAGACCCACGCAAGAGGGAGCCCAAGGTGGGGCACCCTCTGCTATTCAAGCGGGCGCTGGTGGCCTACGTAGATGGTGCAAACTCCTTGTCTTGGAGTTTTATTGATTTTCCACGTAAACCAAGTTATTCAGCCTCTTTTTCTCCACTTATTTTCCTACTACACTATTTCTTTCTAATCTCCCTCCATATCTTTAATTAAGCAATTAATTCCTAGGATGCCAACTCCATCCCCGCTTCGAATTCACTGGATCCACCGGGGCTGGACCCCAGCAATAAAGAAAACCAATTAGATGGAATTTACATCAAAATATGTATCAGATTTTTTGTATAGTAAGATATGTACTTCTTTACTAACTCATTAAATGACTAGAGCTGGCTTAAGTCTCATAACTAATGTAATGTCAAAGTATTGAACATAGTCGTTTAAGATTGATATGTGAAATCTGCAACAACTATTGATATGTGGAATCATCTGTGAGTTTTATTGGTGACAAAATCACACATACTGCTCATATGATTGTGATTTGTTTTTCATTCAAATGCAAAAGGGAAGGAAATGCTAAATTTCAGCTAGACGTTAGTGAAAATAAATGTGCATTTTTTTCCCCCATCAAATTCCACCTTTTCCATACACCACTCCCCAGTCTCTCTCTCTGCCTTAATTCCAGGTGACGATCCCCTGCCTGCCCCTTGTTCCCCAACAAGCCCTCAGACACTCTCTGCTTTAGTAAACAGGGCTCATCCCCTCCTAAAACCTATAGGGACAGCAGCTGACACGAGAATGTGAATGCGAAGTCAAACAGTGGAGAAGGATGATGGATACCCAGTTTATGTCCTTCCTCAGGGCATTCGAATACATTTGCTTTTGGGAAAAAAAAAAACAACACAATAATGTACCAGCCAAGGAAAGATTAATGCAGAGCTGGCCAGTGTGCAACTGCTGCTTAATCAGGTGGAATGAACTGCCTGTTCTCCTCTGCCTGTGCTCCCACCACATCTCCAGGGAGCTTCACTTGGGTAGAAAGTCCTTCCCCACTAATCTCTATCAATTAAAATACAGCTAGTTCAGAGGCTGGCATTTCCTGCTTCCCCTAGCTGGCATCATCTGACCTCTTTCTCTCCTCCCAGAACACTTGGTTCAAATCTTTTTTATTTTTCAAACAGAGGTCCCATCTGGCCTTGTATTGTGGTGACTGATGTCCATGTCCATCTTCTGTCGTCCATCCTGAGCTTGAGGGCTGTGTCTGCCTCTCTCTTAGTACATGTGCTCTGGTGCACACAAGGCCACGGGGACCCAGTGGGTCAGACTGACCGTGCTGGGCCGGCCTCTGCCTCCCTGCCTCTCTGCCTCATGTCTTTGTGTCTTTTACTGATGGATTCTAATGCTTCCACTGCTAGAAACAAAGCCCTGGCAAACTTCTCTTTCATGGAAGGGCTTACCATAGAGCCACAGAACTCCCAGCCAGAAAAGTAATTGATGTCCTTCAAAGCCTTCCTCCAGAAATTCACCCAATCACTCATTCATGTCCTCCCTCATTCTCCTTAAAGGCCAGGTGAGAGCTTACTGTCTGAAATACATCAGGTGGGGACTGGCAGGATATACGTACGTGACGCATGTTTGTGAGACTGTTTCTTAGTAGCCTAGAGACAAGGAGATTAATGGCTCTTCATGAAAGGCACACATTCCTCCTCAGATGAGGTGGAGCTGTCAAAGCAGCATCTTATTATTTATATTTTATTTTTAAACTGAAGAAGTGAAGTGAAATGAAATTCACTCAGTCATGTCTGATTCTTTGTGTGTGTGTGTGAGTGTGTGAAGTCGCTCAGTCGTGTCCGACTCTTTGTGACCCAGTGGACTATAGCCCGCCAGGCTCCTCTCTCCATGAGATTCTCCAGGCCAGAATACTGGAGTGGGTAGCCTTTCCCTTTTCCAGGGGATCTTCCCAACCCAGAGACTGAACCCAGGTCTCCTGCATTGCAGGCAGATTCTGTACCAGCTGAGCCACAAGGAAAGCCCAAGAATACTGGAGTGGGTAGCCTATCTCTTCTCCAGCAGATCTTCCTGACCCAGGAATCAAACCAGGGTCTCCTGCATTGCAGGTGGATTCCTTACCAACTGAGCAATCAGGGAAGCCTCTTTAAATTGAAATATAGTTAATTTACAATGTCATATTAGTTTCAAGTGTACAGTAAAGTGATTCAGTTATATATATATATTCTTTTTCAGATTATTTTCCATTATAGGTTATTACAAGATAACGAATATAGTTCCTGTGCTATGCAGTAGGTCCTCCTTGTTTACCTATATTATATATAAATACATCCTTTAAATACATGTAAATACGTTAGGGCTTCCCTGGGGTCTCAGATAGTAAAGAATCTGCCTGCAGTTCAGGGAATCCAAGATCAATCCCTGGATCAGGAAGATCTCCCAGAGAAGGGAATGGCTACTCACTCTAGTATTCTTGCCTGGAAAATCCCAAGAACAGAGAAGCCTGGGGCTACAGTCCATGGGGTCACAAAGAGCTGGACACAACCGAGCGACTAACACATAAACACAAACATGTCAACCCCAAACTCCTAATTTGTCTTTCTCCTCACCCTGCTATCCTCTTTGGTAACCATAAGATTGTTTCCTATGTCTGTGAATCTATTTGTTTTGTAAGTAAGTTCATTTGCATCATTTTTTAGATTCCACAAGTAAGTGGTATCATATATTTGTCTTTCTCTGTTTGACTTCACTTAATGTGATTTCATTCTTTCATATGGCTGAGTAATATTCCATTGTATATGTGTACCACAAGTAGCATCCTATTAATTCGGTCGCTCAGCAGTGCCCAAGGCCCCACCGAATATCCCTAGTTATGGTCTCTGTGCAGCTACATTTAAAACCATGAAAAACAATAAACTATTAGTTTGTATCCTGGCTTTTCAAATTATTTGCAGTGTGACCTTGAGCAAACTATTGAAGATATGTAAGCCTCAGTTTTATCATCTATAAATATGGATGCTAAAAACATCTACCTGTTAGGGTTGTTCAATGGCAAAATGAATTAATATATGTACAACACTTACACCAGTGCCTGGCGCGTGATAAGTGTTCCATGAATCCCACAAGTGTTCACTAAAACAAAGCACCTCCCGTGCATCTATTTTTTATTAAGCACTTGCTGTGGGCTAAGCACTGGGTTAGGCACTAGGGATTTAAATCTAAATAAAACATTACTTTATCTAAGGAACTCATAGCATAATGTAAGGTTTTTCAACCTGTAGACTGGAGATTCCTTAGGAAACCTTTTTCTGAGAATCTATTTGTTCATCTGACTGAGCAAATAATCTGCCTTAGATATATATGCTTTATTTTAAAAGTGTATTCGTTACTTTAGGATTAATAATTGTTAAAAATCATTTAGAAGGAGTCATTTCATATTTTTTGTCATTACACATCATCTCAACCAATATGAAAGGAACAAATGTGATCATGTGATGGTGCCCAGCACTTTTTAGAGGATATTAAAAATAGCTTCTTGTGGTCAGGTTGGCTGCATCTATTGAGTAGATAGTACGTTTTGATAAAAGCCCACACCATCCTGTCTGCTTGGGGCTAAAGGGAATTCTGCCTCTGATGAGTGGCGGTCAGTATCAAGATACTATCGGGGGAGACTGACTCTCAGGGAATACTTAATCAGAAGTTTCCAGGTGCTGCACCCCCCTCCCCCAAATTGGGAACACTTCACAAAGAAGAAAGTAGAGGGAAACTCGCAAACTGACTCTACGAAAAGGGCTTCTGTTTAGGAGTTTCTGTTTCTCTGATCCCGCTGAAGTGGGAGAAGGTCTCCAAGAAGACAAGGGGCGGCCCGTAGTTGCTGATGCTGGATTTCTGTGGATGCCTCTTGGATGTGGCTGCTGATGGAGTCCCCGCAAACAGACGGAGATTGCAGAGAGGCATTCAATTGCCTTCTTCACACTGCTGTTCTGCTACTATAGAAATTACAGAATTGTTCGTGGCAGTTGCTGACCAGCAGGGTTAAGTTTTTAGATCACCTCTTTTTGTGACTGATCGTATAGGGAGGTGGAGAAGCATCAGTGAGTTGGACTCTGATCCGTGTCGCAGTTTGAATTTTCAGTCTTGGCAGTCCTCCACGGTAAAGTCTTTAAAAGACTGCAATGACTATTCTGGCAAAATTAGTGGGAACTATTGCCAACACTAAGAAACTCCTACCAGCAGAGATTGGATGAGATCCTCCTCCCTTGTTCTTTATAGAGTCCCATGCCTCAAAGTAGTTATGGTGCAATGTTCCCTCAGAGAGGAGAGCAGTAATAGTTACTTTCTGGTCCCGAGCAGAAGATCAGTACACTTGGCTGCAGACAAGTCTGGGTGATCTTTTGGTAGTTATATCATTCTCAAGCCACGGGGTGATCTCCATGGGAAAAAAGAGACTCCCCATTATGGGTTGTTTTGCTTTGTTTGACTTTTGTTTTTCTTGTCTGGGAATTCACGTCTTTGGTTCCTCCCAGAAAAATTGTAATTCAGCACCAAGTTTATTGGCTGACAGTAGCAGACATTCAGTTCAAATTTATTGACTGACTGAAGAAATGCTTATTCACATAGCAGTTAAACCTCAACCTAAGTCAGCCTTCCTTAGTCACATTCCCATCCCTGAGGTGTTTTCCTCTAGCCCCTTAGGTTCTTTTACTGAAAAAGTTGTTTTGGGCCTGATGAACAGGTAGGATTGTTTAGTAGTTAAGGGCATCAGCTTTGCAGTCAAACAACACCCACATGTGATTTGGGGCTCTGCAAATAACTAGATGGGTGATCTTGAACAACAAACTACTTGAGCCTCAGTTGCTCCTTTGTGAAAATGTGCTGAATAAAACTTACCTCATAGAGTTGTTGATAGAATTAAATGAAATAAAGCAGGTTTTCCCAGATTTCAGTCATTTGCAACTTACCCATACAAAAATGGCCTGCATGATTTTTGCCATATTTAAATACCACCTGAACTATGATTCCTTTAATACTTTCTTTAAATTAGCTTTGTTTTTAAGACAGATTAATTTTAAAAGATATATGGATACTTATCACCTCCCTAGTGATAGAAAATAAATGTCATGGAGACTAAACAATATTAAGTTCCAGCTTAATATTTTTACCTGCTAAAATCTCTGACCTAAGGTCTTCTCTGTTAGGAAGATTCCTGTCATGTGTTAAAGACATCTTAGCCCCAAACTGACACTTTATTTTTCCTTTAATTGAAAGAACTAAAAAATGATCAAAAAGGAATAGCGTTTTCACTGTTTGAGTCAATGTAACTTGATACCCTGCTTATTTTGTCTCAGATATTGCCAATGGCATGTCTATCACATTTTAGAAAGCTGAGCTAAAATTTGTGAAGATGTTGTGTTTCCAAGTGAAATGATAGAGACACCTTGAAAACGCAGCTGTACTGGGTCACGTGCAGGCACAATATCCACTAAGAAAGTACACTTTGGCCAGAGAAAAGGAAAGTCTGCTGGGGGTTCCCTCTGACTATCACATGAGTTTCTGTGAAGGACTCTGAGGTCAAATAGTAGACCCCATTGTGGCTCCTCAAATCAAGAAATCACTGCTGGCCTTATGGGAGATTGCGAACCTTTGCTCGTCTACAGAGCTCACAGCCAGGAGCTGTGGTGTGCAGATATCGGGGACACTGGAGAGGGAGAAGCATCTTTTGACAAGTCCCATCTTGGTCTCCACTTCCTTGGAGTCTGTTGTGGGCTGAATAATACGCACGCCTCAAAATGTGACTGTATTTGGAGAGGGGTATTTAAAGAGGTAATTAAGGCAAAATGAGGCAGTTAGTCCTAATATGACTTGTGTCTTACAAGAAGAGTTTAGGACCCAGACATACACAGAGGGAAGGCCATGTGAAGACCCGGAGAAGACGGTCGTCTCCAAGCCAAGGACAGAGGCTGCAGAAGAAGCCAGTCCTGCTGGCCTCTTGGTCTTGGACTTCTGGCTTCCAGAGCTGTGAGACAACGCATTTCTATTGTTCAAACCACCCATTCTCTAGAACTTTGCAATAACAGCACTAGCAGACTAAAAGAGTCAGTGCTTCCCCTTCGGACGAAGGGGATAAAGGCCGATTAGCTCATCACTCATAGACAGTGACCCAAGCTCATAGACTGGCTGGTGTGTCAGAGAGAGCCAGGCTGATTTGACTTTTTACATATGTTTTCTAATTACTGTGCTCTCAATCCATCCATCCATCAAAATGGGGAGCAGGGAGTTTATAAAAGACTTATTTTGTCAGCTTAGAGGACAAATTTTAGTGAAGTTATAATCTTGATAAGATTTGGATTGTCTTAAATGTCAAAGTAGAATTCTGTTTCTAAGCCTGGTCAAGGTCCAGATAAACTGATTTTCCCTATTTTGACCTTTTCATTACTTTTATCCCTTAAGCACAAAAACAGCATTTCAACATTGTTCCAACGACGTCTTGTGCATCAGTTCTGATGTGCCATTTACCCATTTATCATGTTTGTGTCCTTTCCCCTTTCCCACTATGTCCTCACTCAATGTCCTCGCTCCTTTTTATCATCATTGTATCAAGCAAAGACTTTAATTCAAGTTCTTACACCATCTTCCCACCACTCCTGTGCATTTCTGAGTGTCCTTGGCATGGATAGAATTCAACTAAATTGTCGGCTCACGGTTGTGTTCATTGTTTGTTACATATTCTTTCTACTCATGATGTACCCAAAGAATGCAGCACAGCCAAGATCTCACCGAGTCTCCTACCTAGAGCAAAGCAGAGCTTCTCTTTGTGCCTGCATATCTTTGTAAATAGCTCCAAGAATTCTGACTGTCCCTAATTAACTTGTAGAATGTTTGCCCTTGTACATTCTGTCTTTTGAGAAGAGCTCTCCTGGTTTCATGGGTTCAAACAAAGTTCAGTTATTGGCCAGAAGGACCAGTGCTAAGAAAGCCTTTAAATGCTTCCAGCTCCCTACCTGGTGAGTTGGTTAGGAAGATGTTTGAACATTTTATGGGAGAATAACAAAAATGTTTTGAGGCCCTTCATCCAACCAGTTTATCTAGAAGTAATGGATGAGTGTTGGAGATAAGTGACATGTCTCATCATTAGCCACATAGCACGTACTGGAGGAAAGGAGCAAGACAAAGAAAGTCCTAAGACCCTTAATAGTGGATCACTCACATCCTGAGAGCCTGTGGTGAGTGAGTGTGGCCTGCTAGTGACAAGAAGATGAGACCTGCATGCTAGAAACCCCTAGTGTAAACAGCATCTGGGAAAGGAGACGCTGATTATTCACTGCTCTTCTGTGTTTTGTTTTATGTGGTCACTGTTTCTTCTTTGGGAATAAATCCCTCCCTCTTAGAGTTTTTCCTGGCCTGATTTCAGGGCCTACCTCTTAGTTAGACAGTATGCTGTGATTTGTAAGTTTTTGTGAAGGATCAGCCTGTGAATAGATCTTTTATCCTGTTTGAAAATTTCTGTGCAGTTAGAATTTAGAAAATCTGCTAGAGAGGAGGCCAAAGGCAGTCTCTGAGTTCTGATCCCTGACTTTTGTGTGCATCCTGGGTTCTTGCTGTTCAGTCGCCCAGTCGTGTCCGACTCTGCGTCCCTGGAGTGCAGCATGCCAGGCCTCCCTGTCCCTCACCATGTCCCGAGTTTACCCAAGTTCATGCTCATTGCATCGGTGATGCCGTCCAACCAACTCATCCTCTGTCGCCCTCTTCTCCTTCTGCCCTGTCTTTCCCAGCATCAGGGACTTTTCCATTAAGTTGGCTGTTCACATCAGATGACCGCTTCAGCTTCAGCGTCAGTCTTTCCAGTGAGTATTCAGAGTCGATCTCCCTTAAGATTGACTGGTTTGGTCTCTTTGCTCCCCAAGGGAATTGCAGGAGTCTTCTCCAGCACCACCATTTGAAGGCATCAACGCTTTGGCATTCTGCCTTCTCCCAACCATGCGTGACCACTGGGAAGACCGGATCCTTGACTCCACGGACCTTGGTCGACTGAGTAATGTCTCTGCTTTTAACACACTGTCTAGGTCACCGTGAAGGAAAAGTCTAATGTTTTTTCTTCTCTCTTAACTCCTCATTTCTCCCCTTCATAACTGTGTGATTTATAGAAAGTGAGGCTGGGTGTGCCTTCCTAAATGCCTGCATCTACCCTTGTGCACAAACACACTAGCATGTGAACACAGCCACAACCAGTGTGAATTTGTCTAGCACGTGACTATTTGTCAATCAAACTCTGCCCTGTTTCTACACATGTTAAATTAATGGTGAAGGTCACATCCTGAGTGTCTGCTGTGCTCAGCCTTATGTCCCTGCTTCTGCAAGTTTCCTTGCCTGCAGCCTCACGACCTGGGTCAGACTTAGTGCCACGAGACAGGCCTCACAGGAAACACTTTAGGAAGAACAGTCAAGTCCTCGGTGGCTCCAAGCCATATCCGGTCTTAATCTTTAGCTGGATCTCCGAGCTGCGTTAATGCTAAAATTTTCCTCATCATTTCAGTCTCTCTGTCTTTCCATCTGTTTTCTCTTTGTGTCCAGTGTTCTACCAGGAGAATGGGACTCAAAACTCTACCTGAGGATTTATAAGTTATAAACACTATAAAAAAGAAAGAAAGACAGGGCACCCTTGTTAATGTTTTTATAGTGCTTTTAAAGCTTATGAGGAACAGAGCCACCCAGAACAACTCGGGAACCTGGGCTCTAAGCCCTCCTGAGAGCAAGTTGGGTTTCATTCTACCAAAAAAAGGAGACTTCTCCCCTCCTCTCGTATGTTCAGGCTCAATTTTCTAAACAGTTTCTTCACCTATAACCTTCTGTTGTAGAAGACAGACTGGTTAGCTAGGAGTAAAGAGACATCTTCACACATCAGATGTGTAAAGCCTCATTCTTGCTCATCACATTTATTCTTTTTCTCCATCACATGCATGATACCAGACGTTGTTCACTCACGACAGACATTCATTGAGGAAGTGCACTATTTTGGATTCCAGATACCTTCATGAACAGGTCAGATGGGGTTCCTGATCTCACCCATTCACATATGAGGTGAATTCAGTGCACCTAACAGTCCCGTGTAGTGTCATGGGGCTTCCTTCAAGAGGGTCCTGGGAGACTCTAAGGTGGCCCATCACAGTCCCGTGGTCTGGAACTCATGCCCTCTGCTTGAATACCGGCTGACCTGTGGCTGCCAACAATAGAAGGTGGCAAAGGTGACAGAAAGACACCTTCTAAGCAAATGGAGTAGGGGCTCCCCAGAGCAAGAGAATCAGGCGTGACTTTCTTGACATAAGAGAAGCCATTTTTGTCCTAAGCCATTATGTGATCTAAGCTTTAACACAGTGCTTGCCCTTGAACCGGCAGCTGGGTGGAGCCACCGCGCATCCGAGGCCAGTGGCGGCTGGGGGCAGACACCGCGTGTGGTCCGAGGTCAGGGCGGCGGCCGGGAGGAGCTGCCCCACTTCCGAGGCCAGTGGCGGCCGGGGGGAGACACCCCTCATCCGAGGTCAGGGGCAGTCGGGAGAAGCCACCTCGAGCTTGAGGCCAGGGGTGGCAGCTGGGAGGGGCCACCTCGCGCCCAGAGCCAGGGGCGGTGACCCTGAGCCTGAGCCCGAGGCCAGAGGCGGCAGCTGGGAGGAGCCACCCACGCCCGAGGCCAGGGCCGGCGGCCGGCCGGGAGGAGCAACCCGAGGATCAGCAGGAGGGCCTAGAGGATCTATCCCACGTTGAAGGTCAGGAACGGCCCCTCCTCCAAGGTAAGGAGCCGCGGCTGTGCTTTGCTGAAGCAGCCGTGAAGAGATACCCCACACCCAAGGTAAGAGAAACCCAAGTAAGATGATAGGTGGTGAAAGAGGGCATCAGAGGGCAGACATACTGAAACCATACTCACAGAAAACTAGTCAATCTAATCACACTAGGACCAGTTGGACTGTGAAGAAGGCTGATCGCCGAAGAATTGATGCTTTTGAACTGTGGTGTTGGAGAAGACTCTTGAGAGTCCCTTGGACTGCAAGGAGATCCAACCAGTCCATTCTGAAGGAGATCAACCCTGGGATTTCTTTGGAAGGAATGATGCTAAAGCTGAAACTCCAGTACTTTGGCCACCTCATATGCCCTTGAACAGACATTTAATGATCTTAAGGGAAAAAGCAGGTTCTCAAGTGGTGCTAGTGGTAAAGAATCTGCCTGTTAATGCAGGAGATTCAATCCCTCGGTCAGGAAGATCTCCTGGAGAAGGAAATGGCAACCCACTCCAGTATTCTTGCCTGAAAAATTCCATGGACAGAGGAGCCTGGCAGGCTACAGTCCATGTGGTCACAAAGTGTTGGACAACTGGAACCTAAGAGATGATGTATTGACCTCTTCTGACCCTTGTAACTTCATTAACTAAAGCTTAAACTCCATTGACTGCCCAAGCCCCTTCATGAATATGCATACACCCTTAGCTTAAAACTTCCCCAGTTTTGCTCTGGGAAAGATCTCCAGTGTTCTCCTTCCTTGTTTCAAGTAATAAATCCTTCTTTCTCCCCATCTTTGGCTTGGTTGTGTCTTTTAACTTAGTATCCAACAAGAGACAAACCCAGCATTTCAGGTAACAACTTCAGTGATCACAATAGGATGTATAAGATTCTGTCTCACTTGGAGGGCCCTCCTGGGTACAATAGCCTCTCCATTTCCCCCATTTCTTGTTTGTAGAAAATAGGATTTAGTCTTCTAGGCCTTCCCTGAGTTTCAAAAAGGAAAATAGGCAACTACTAAATAGGGAAGGAAAGGAATGCAGAAACAAAGGAAAAGTCATTAAACAAGAGAAGTTCAGCAGTAAAACAGTCCTCTTTTTCCACAGGAACTAAGACACCCTACCCGGCCACCCCCCTAACCCCGGTGGCAGATGGTGACTACGTTCTGAACATAAGCACACAGGTTCCAGGTTGGTTGAACCAAAAGAATGGTTGAAATTCTTGAATCACCACCCTGTTGCTGCTGCTGCGGCTGCTAAGTCGCTTCAGTCGTGTCCAACTCTGTGCGACCGCATAGACGGCAGCCCACCAGGCTTCCTTGTCCCTGGGATTCTCCAGGCAAGAACACTGGAGTGGGTTGCCATTTCCTTCTCCAATGCATGAAAGTGAAAAGTGAAAGTGAAGTCGCTCAGTTGTGTCTGACTCTTAGCGACCCCATGGACTGCAGCCCACCAGGCTCCTCCATCCATGGGATTTTCCAGGCAAGAGCACTGGAGTGGGGTGCCATTGCCTTCTCCACACCACCCTGTGACTTCACCATTAACCAATCAGAAGAAAGTCCTGACTCTTGAAGTCCTCACTCCCAAATACTGCCTTTAAAAATGCTTTCCTGGGAAGGGATGGTTAGGGAGTTTGGGACTGACATGCATGCTCTGCTCTATTGATTTTCTTAATTTATTTTTATCATGTCTGTGTTTATTTCTGGCTGTACTGGGTTTCCTTGCTGCTAGGGCTTTTCTCTAGTTGTGGCGAGTGGGGGCTACCCCTCTAGTTGCTGTGTGCAGGCTCCTCATTGCAGTGGCTTCTCTTGCTGTGAAGCGCAGGCTTTAGGACACACAGGCGTCAGTGGTTGTGGCTCTCAGGCTCTAGAGGACAGCCTCCATAGCTTGGCACACAGACTTAGTTGCTCAGCATCATGTGGGATCTTCCCAGATCGGGGATTGAACCCACGTCTCCGGCACTGGCAGGCAGACTCTTTACCACTGAGCCAGCAGGGAGGCCCCACACTCTGCTATATTTAAAATGGATAATCAACAAGGTCCTACTGTATAGCACGTGGCAGTCTGCTCAGTGTGGTGTGGAATCTGGATGGGAGGGGAGTGTGGGGGAGAATGGATGCATGCATATGTATGGCTGAGTCCTTTCCTTTACCTGAAACTATCATAATATTCTTAATCAGCTATCCTCCAGTATAAACTGCTGCTGCTGCTGCTGCTAAGTCGCTTCAGTCATGTCCGACTCTGTGCAACCCCATAGACGGTAGCCCACCAGGCTCCCCTGTCCCTGGGATTCTCCAGGCAAGAACACTGGAGTGGGTTGCTGTTTCCTTTTCCAATGCATGAAAGTGAAAAAGGAAAGTGAAGTCGCTCAGTCGTGTCCGACTCTTAGTGACCCCATGGACTGCAGCCCACCAGGCTCCTCCGTCCATGGGATTTTCCAGGCAAGAGTACTGGAGTGGGGTGCCATTGCCTTCTCCGCAGTATAAACTAAAAGGTTTTATAAAAAAGTTTCCCTGAAACCATCAATGAGTTTGGGTCTTTTGAGCATGAAATAAACTCTGTACTTCCTTTCCCCACAAACTGGTGTCAGTAATTGGCTTTGTTGCATAGCAGGTGAGCAGATGCAGGTTCGCTTTGGTAATGCATACTCATTCTAGAGGGGCTTTTCTGATGGCTCAGTTGGTAAAGAATCCTCTTGTAATGCAGGAGCCCTGGGTTCAATCCCTGGGTAAGGAAGATACCCCAGAGAAGGGAACGGCTGCCCACTCCAGTATTCTGGCCTGGAGAATCCATGGACTGTATAGTCTATGGGGTCGCAAAGAGTCGGACACAACTGAGCGACTTTCACTTCACTCATTCCAGAAACTCTGTAGCTGACTTTGAAGAAACGAGGGGCTGTATTGTGAGGTTCATGAGACAAGGAACTGAGGCAGCTCCCAGTCAACAAGCAGCAAGTAGGCAAGGTCCTCAGGCTGATAGCTGCCAGCACCCTGAGTGTGCCATCCCATGAGAACACAGGCAAAACTCTGACCACAGCCTTGTGAGATCCAGATGAACCGTTCTTAGACTCCGATCCACAGAATGGGAGATGATGTGTGGTGTTAGCTTAAGCTCCTGAGAATGTGGTCATGTGTCAAGTAGATGGAAAGCTAATATAGAGACCCTGCCTACAAGAGGAAGACCCTGGCCTAGGACTGATCCAGAGGCTTCTATAGCTGTTTACACAGCTTTCTCTATTTACACAGCTTTCTCTGTTTACCTCTACTATTTTCCATGGGATCCTTGGATTGCAGAACTGTGACTTCACCACGGAACTTGCCTGACCTGGGAAAACATGTTTACAACATCCCAACTCCTGGAACTCCTTAAAATTAGAAAAATGATGAAGCAGAGTCGTCTGAAGCAAGACCACAGACAAAGAGAGATTCCTGAAAAACTATAAGCTGGACACTGTGTCACTGAAGGGATTTAAAAGACTTGTCCTCCTCTCCCACCCTGGACACCTTCACTGCCAAGTACCTTTCCAGACCCCAAATGGATTGTCTCAAGGTGATCCATTTAATTACATGTGGCAACTTTGCATCTTTCATTCATTAGTTCAACAAACAGGTTTAATTTCCTCATCTGTAAAGTGAGTATAATATTAGTATCTACCTCAGAGAGTTGCCATGAGAGAAAATGAGTTAATACATGAAAATTGTATATATAGTCGCTTAGCACATATTAAATACTATATAAATGCATGCTATTACTATTGACATGGTTTTGAGCGTGTTTTTTATTATTATAGTGAGGCAGTGACCTAGATCTTGGGAATACAGATAGATATATAAGCTATAGACCCTACCCTGCTTCTGGTTCCTTATCTATCTACTAGAGAGCTAAGTTTTAAAAAGAGAGACAAACTGGACAGGAAGTTTTATGGAATGGGGGCTTAAAATCAGTAACACAGATTCCAGAGCCACATAATGCGCCCTGGAAAAGCACATTCTTGGTAGGTGAAGTCTGGAAGTGATAGATGTAAAAGATGGATCTAATAGCATCCTATGTCCTCTTGGTATCATAGGAGTCAATTAGTGCTGAAAGAGAAGAAATGGGTGAAGACAAGCTCACTGAAGTTATCATTTTCACTGAGCCAGCCCTGCTAATGAAAAATTAACTACAAATAGTTGGCATAGCTATAGCATTATTATTCATAGCAAATTATATACCTGGTAAACACATAGTACAATAAACACTCATTTATGACTTCAATAAAGGTGTAAGTCATAGGAAGGTTAGGTTGGATTGCTCTTTCAGGAAAGTTATGTAAGGGTGAAACAATCTTTGGTGGGGGCAGGAACTGCAGTCTGGTCCCTATTCTCCAGGACCATAGTTCTTTTTCATGAATGGTAGAACAAAAGGGAAATGCCCTGCCCTTCATGAGCCAGTTATTAAAAATGAATCTCATAGGGACAAGACTAGGCTTCCAAACAAACAAGTCATTTAAAACTAAATCCATGTTTCCTTGGGGTTTCTTAATTAAGGTGTCATCCAAGATAAGGATAAAAATGAGATTGTACCCTGATAAGAGCATGTCATATTTTAATTGCTGGCTGCTGAGTGTTTCTCAATCCGTGGTTGAATTTTTTATTCCTCTGTTTTATCTCTATAGCTACCATGGTGTCTGCAAATAGCAAAATATTCTATCTGTGTTTATGAATGATGAGTCACTGAATGCTTATTAATCAAACGAGACAAAGAATGGTTAAATAATCAAAAAGGGGGAAAAATAACTCATTACTCAATTGTTCTTATTTCTGTTTGCAGATTCCCACATTAAGGGACTGTTTTGACTAATTTGAATACAATTTTGGTAGAAATCGAATTTCAGTCTAGAAGTGAGGGGACTTTGTTCAAATATTGCATGTATAGAAATAGTTTCTTGAGACTTCCCCTAGATCTTCTTACTCCAACAACAAGTACTTTGTTTTTTTTCTTGTGTAGAAAAGATGAAAAATAATTCTCTAGTGCTCTTCCCTTAAACTTCTACTCTGCTGGGCTTTGTAAATGTATGTGACCGAGTGAAACCAGATGTTTCGATTTCCTCTCCCCGCTCATCACAAGATGCCTTGATTTTCACCTTTGGGATTGTTTGTTACAGCTTGAGATCTTGTTATAAAAGGCCCTGTGATGGTAATTTTTATGTATCAACTTGATCGGCTAAGCATGCCCACATAGCTGGTAAAATATTATTTCCCGATGTATTTGTGAAGGTGTTTCCAGAAGAGATTACCAGTGAATTAGCGAACTGAGTCAAGAAAAGTGCTCTTACCAATGTGGGTGGATCATCCAATCATTGAAGGCTCAAATAAAACAAAATGATGGAGGAAGGGTAGATTTGCTCTGGGACATCCACTTTCTGCTCATAGACATCAATGCTTCTGATGCTCCTAGAATATCGGCCTTTAGACTGTGTCTGGAATTTATGTCATTGACCCCTATGAGTCTCAGGCCTTTCCAGTTTGCAGGTTGTATACCCACAATTGCATGAGCTGCTGCTGCTACTGCTGCTAAGTTGCTTCAGTCGTGTCCGACTCTGTGAGACCCCATAGACAGCAGCCCACCAGGCTCCTCTGTCCCTGGGATTCTCCAGGCAAGAACACTGGAGTGGGTTCCCATTTCCTTCTTCATTGCATGAGCTAATTCCTCATATATATATATGCAGTTACATATATATATCCTACTGGTTCTATTTCTCTGGAGAACCCTGACTAATATATATTTCTTTGCATATCAACTAGTGAATATATAAGCCTGAATTAAGTTTACTGTTTATTTCTTGGGGTAGAGGAAATATGTAAATGAGCCATCACAAGGAGGTAGAATTTGCAATGGTTAAAAAGAGAGACTTGTAATAGAATCTGAGCTCTACCATTTACTCTCTTGAATGAGCTGTTTAAACTTTCTAAACCTCCTCTTCCTCTAAATTGAGAATACAGTTGCTGAATTTAGATCATATGGTAACTTAATGAGATGATGTGTGTGAAAGTACTCAGTATATAGTAAATCAATCAATAACTATTTCTGTTATGTTTTGATTGGAAAGCAGGAAAAGGAAGGAGGAGGAAGGGTGAAGAGCCTGGGTGGTATGCAGCTCTGTATGGAAGAAGGAGGGCGTATGGGGGGAAAGTTTTAAAAGTGGTGATAGTAGAAAGCTATGAATTTCTCTAAATTCATCATCTCACAAAGGGCCAATTCTGGGTGTTTATACTTGTGCCAATGCATTCTATAAGAAGATCATATCTGTTCCCCACCAAATTCTTGAGATTCAGATGATTTTAATATACTTTGTCCAATAGAGTGTCATAGGCATAATATGGCTTCCAAAGTTGTACATGTCCTAATTTGTAGAATTAAATATGTTACCTTACATGGCAAAAGAGATTTTGCAGATATAGTGAGGATTGTGAATCTTGATATGGATCTTATTTGACTAGGATGAATCTAACTGTATAAGCTGTTAAAAGTGGGAGAAGGCAAAAGAGTCAGTCAGAGAGACATGTCAGAATTGGAATTTTGCAGGAGAGATTCAGCGCCTGAGAGGTACTCACCCAACCCCCTGTTTATGGCTTTGAGGTTGGAGGAAAGAGGTCATGAGTCAAGGAATGCGGACAACCTCTAGAACCGAGGTAAGCACCTCCAGCTGACAGTCAGCAAAGAAGTGGGTACTTCAGTACTGCAAACATAAGGAACTGAGTTCTCCCAACTACCCATACGCTGGAGGATATGAATTGTCCCATAGAGCCTTCAGAAAGAACTGCAGCCCTGCTGACACCTTGACTTTAACCCAGTGAGGCTCATTCTAGACTTCTGACATGGAGAACTATAAGATAATAAATTTTTTGTTGCTTCAGTTCAGTTCAGTCGCTCAGTCATGTCCGACTCTGCAATCCCATGAACCACAGCATGCCAGGCCTCCCTGCCCATCACCAACTCCCAGAGTCCACCCAAAGCCATGTCCATTGAGTCGGTGATGCCATCCAACCATCTAATTCTCTGTCATCACCTTCTCCTCCTGCCCCCAATCCCTCCCAGCATCAGGGTCTTTTCCAATGAGTCAGCTCTTTGCATGAGGTGGCCAAAATATTGGAGTTTCAGCTTCAACATCAGTCCTACCAATGAACACCCAGGACTGATCTCCTTTACGATGGACTGGTTGGATCTCCTTGTAGTCCAAGGGACTCTCAAGAATCTTCTCCAACACCGCAGTTCAAAAGCATCAGTTCTTTGGCACTCAGCTTTCTTTATAGTCCAACTCTCACATCCATACATGACCACAGGAAAAACCATAGCCTTGACTAGATGGACCTTTGTTGGCAAAGTAATGTCTCAGCTTTTTAATATGCTGTCTAGGTTGGTTGTAACTTTCCTTCCAAGGAATAAGCGTCTTTTAATTTCATGGCTGCAATCCCCATCTGCAGTGATTTTGGAGCCCAGAAAAATAAAGTCAGCCACTGACTTTTTCTACTGTTTCCCCATCTATTTGCCATGAAGTGATGGGACTGGATGCCATGACCTTAGTTTTCTGAATGTTGAGCTTTAAGCCAACTTTTTCACTTTACTCTTTCACTTTCATCAAGAGGCTCTTTAGTTCTTCTTCACTTTCTGCCATAAGGGTGGTGTCATCTGCATATCTGAGGTTATTGATATTTCTCCTGGCAATCTTGATTCCAGCTTGTGCTTCATCCAGCCCAGTGTTTCTCATGATGTACTCTGCATTTAAGTTAAATAAGCAGGGTGACAATATACAGCCTTGACGTACTCCTTTTCCTATCTGGAACCAGTCTGTTGTTCCATGTCCAGTTCTAACTGTTGCTTCCTGAGCTGCATATAGGTTTCTCAAGAGGCAGGTCAGGTGGTCTGGTATTCCCATCTCTTTCAGAATTTTCCACAGTTTATTGTGATCCACCCAGTCAAAGGCTTTAGCATAGTTTTGTTGCTTAAGAGACTAAAATAGTGGTAATTTGTTTGAATAGCAATATAAAACTAATACATGGAAATAAAGACAAAAGCTTCATTTAATTTCATTCATTCATTTATTCAATTTTCAACATTCATTGAGCAGCTAAAGTGAGTGAGTCTCTGAGCCAGTTGCTAGTAATAAAAGCATGAGTAAGATACTGTCCTGGCTCTCAGCTTATTTAGACAAAGTCAGTGGANCATGGAAATAAAGACAAAAGCTTCATTTAATTTCATTCATTCATTTATTCAATTTTCAACATTCATTGAGCAGCTAAAGTGAGTGAGTCTCTGAGCCAGTTGCTAGTAATAAAAGCATGAGTAAGATACTGTCCTGGCTCTCAGCTTATTTAGACAAAGTCAGTGGAATGACCAGAAAAAGTTTCAAACTACCTAAACAATTTGTTCTGGCTTAATTCTCTGAACAACTCCACCTCTCCTCTTGCCTGTAATTGCAAAACAATTAGTCATAGGAGAGGTGTGGCATGTTTTGCAAACTCACTGGCATGGATGTAGCTTGAGCAATCTAAAGAAAAGCTAATGGATTTTCCCCCTTGGTCTATTTCCAGTAAGATCTTGGCTTTGGTGCCCTTTGGGGTAGAGCTTTGGCCACTTAATAAACATACCATCATGCTGCTGCTGCCCAGCAGCACAGTGACATCCTTCTTCTTCAGAAGGGTAGTCTGTTGGTGGTTGCCTAAGTCAGGGCTCCTAAAAATGAGAGCCTAAAAATCGTCTGGGAGGCTTGTTAAAACACAGATTCCAGGGTTCCATTCCTGAGGTTCTGACTCAGGAAGTCTAGCCTGGGGCCCAAGAATCTTGATTTCTTTTAAAATGTTTATTAATAAATAAATGTTGATAGTTATTTAATAATTTAAATATTAATATTAAATATAATAAATATTTAATTGTTCCAAGTCTTAGTTGTACCTTAAAGGATCTTTTATTTTTTGATTGCAGTATGCGAGGTCTTTAGCTGCAGCATGCAAGCTCTTCATTGCAGATGTGGGATCTAGTTCCCTGACCAGGGGTCAAAAAGCAGCCCCTCTGCATTGGAATCATGGCGTCTTAGCCACTGGGTTACAGGGGAGTCCCCAGAACCGGGATTGCTAACAAGCTCCTGGATGATGCTTCCTGTCCACGGGCCTCACTTGCAGTGTCTTCAGTGGATCAGTTCAGTTCAGTTCAGTCGCTCAGTCGTGTCCGACTCTTTGTGACCCCATGAATCGCAGCACGCCAGGCCTCCCTGTCCATCACCAACTCCCGGAGTTCACGCAAACTCATGTCTATCGAGTCCGTGATGCCATCCAGCCATCTCATCCTCGGTCGTCCCCTTCTCCTCTTGCCCCCAATCCCTCCCAGCATCAGTCTTTTCCAAGGAGTCAACTCTTCGCATGAGGTGGCCAAAGTACTGGAGTTTCAGCTTTAGCATCATTCCTTCCAAAGAAATCCCAGGGCTGATCTCCTTCAGAATGGACTGGTTGGATCTCCTTGCAGTCCAAGGGACTCTCAAGAGTCTTCTCCAACACCACAGTTCAAAAGCATCAATTCTTTGGCGCTCAGCTTTCTTCACAGTCCAACTCTCACATCCATACATGACCACAGCAAAAACCACAGCTTTGACTAGACGGACCTTTGTTGGCAAAGTAATGTCTCTGCTTTTGAATATACTATCTAGGTTGGTCATAACTTTCCTTCCAAGGAGTAAGCGTCCTTTAATTTCATGGCTGCAATCACCATCTGCAGTGATTTTGAAGCCCCCCAAAATAAAGTCTGGCACTGTTTCCACTGTTTCCCCATCTATTTGCCATGAAGTGATGGGACCAGATGCCATGTGGATCACTTCTTATTTATTAATGAACATGGCTTATGGAGCCTGGATGGTCAGAAGCAGACAAACCTCAAAAACATGCAGCATTTCTGCCAGTTGGTGCCATACATTTGAACAGCTGAGCCCTGCTAGTCCTCCACCCTGGTCCTTCTCACTTTGGTTCTCAGATGGGACTTCCCAGTCCTCCTATGATCACCCAGGATGCACAGCAACTTGCTGCAAACTCAGACCACTGAGAAGTGAGGGAGAGGAGGAGAGTATGCGTGGTGTTCCTCTAGCCCGTAAGTCTTGATGCCCTTGCATCATAAACAGCATCCTCACTGGTAAGGGCAAAATGAAACACTGAAATCTTAACTTACGCAACTCAGCATGGGTGCAAAGGACACGTCCCACTGAGGGACATGCAAAGGGATTACCCAATGCGCTCTGTAGACACCGAGACAACACATGATATGGCAGCCTCTCCTCAACTCCAACGAATAATATCCCCTCACCAAGCTCGGTTGTCCTTTATTCCTTTGCTGCCATCCTTTGCTGAACTTTTTAAAGTCCAAGGACACCCTAGAATGTATTGACCCAGACAACTGTGAATGAGTTACTGCTCAGTTCTCTGACATGGTCCTTCTCGAGATCTTGTCCTTCTCAAGATCAAGGACAAGATCTCATGTCCTTCCTGAGCTAGAAAATGGCCACAAGTCTTAGTACATTCCAGGCAATAACCTTGGACTCCTAAACGGATATTTATACAAATCCCATCATTTTGATTGGCTGTATGAATCCTGGTTCCTCTGTTTAAGATTCAGAAACATAAAATGGGATTTGGGTCTATTGCTTAGAAAAATCCTGTTGAAATTCCCAAACATCCTCTTTGTCATTTAAAGAAGAAAAATATCATAAATAAGGGCTTTGTCAAATACCGCTTGCTTGATTAAAAGGAAAAAATCATGTTTCTTGTAAAAACTGGTTTTCACTTAAGTTTTCTTTCTAAACAAAAGATACATCTAGAGTTGTAGGAAGATGGCTTATCTCTAGATGACTGCAGCATTGTTATTTTCTTTATGCTCAGTCACTCAATCGTATCCAACTCTTTGTGACCCTTTCTTTATGCTAGGTCTTTACAAAATAAAAAAGTCTTGTTTGATATATGGACTGTTAATCTCATAACAGGAGTAAAAGACTATTATTACTTTTATCTGTTAAATTAACCTTAGTGGGGTTTTTTTGCTCATTTAAAAAAATTATAGTTGATGTAAAATGTATGTTATGGATATACAATATAGTGATTCACAGTTTTTAAAGGTTATAATGCCTTTATAGTTATTACCCTGTGTTGCCTGCCCCCTTCCCTGTCCTCACTGGTGACCACTAGTCTGTTCTCTGTATCAGAGAGTCTGCCTCCTTTTTGTAATATTCACTAGTTTTTGTTTGTTTTAGATTCCACAAGTAAGTGCTATCATAAAGCATTTGTCTTTCTTTGACATTTCACTTAGCCTAATGCCCTCCAAGTCTATCCATGTTGCCGCAAATGGCAAAATTTCATTCTTTTTAATGGTTGAGTAATATTCCATTGTACATATACAATATACATATCAGTTCAGTTCAGTTCAGTCGCTCAGTCGTGTCCGACTCTTTGCGACCCCATGAATCGCAGCACGCCAGGCCTCCCTGTTCATCACCATCTCTCGGAGTTCACTCAGACTCACATCCATCGAGTCAGTGATGCCATCCAGCCATCTCATCCTCGGTCGTCCCCTTCTCCTCCTGCCCCCAATCCCTCCCAGCATCAGAGTCTTTTCCAATGAGTCAACTCTTCGCATGAGGTGGCCAAAGTACTGGAGTTT
>SJYT01012060.1:54097-125962 GCA_006410635.1 Cephalophus harveyi
GTCTAGTCAAGGCTATGTTTTTTCCTGTGGTCATGTATGGATGTGAGAGTTGGACTGTGAAGAAGGCTGAGCACCAAAGAATTGATGCTTTTGAACTGTGGTGTTGGAGAAGACTCTTGAGAGTCCCTTGGACTGCAAGGAGATCCAACCAGTCCATTCTGAAGATCAGCCCTGGGATTTCTTTGGAAGGAATGATGCTAAAGCTGAAACTCCAGTACTTTGGCCGCCTCATGCGAAGAGTTGACTCATTGGAAAAGACTCTGATGCTGGGAGGGATTGGGGGCAGGAGCAGAAGGGGACGACAGAGGATGAGATGGCTGGATGGCATCATGGACTCGATGGACGTGAGTCTAAGTGAACTCCGGGAGTTGGTGGTGGACAGGGAGGCCTGACGTGCTGCGATTCACGGGGTCGCAAAGAGTCGGACACGACTGAGCGACTAAACTGAACTGAACTGATATATATGTCCCCTCCCTCTTCAATCCCGCTTCCACCTCCCTCCCCACCCTCCCCTCTCGGTTGTTACTGAGCATTGGCTTTGGATTCGGGGCTGGATCACACATCAAACTCCCACTGGCTGTCTGTTTTACATATAGTAATGTATATGTTTCAATGCTGTCCTCTCATATCATCCTACGTCTCCTTCCCCGTCTGTGTCCAAAATGTCTGATGTGTATCCTTTGCTGCCCTTTAAGTAGGATCGTCAGTACTATCTTTCTAGATTCCATATATACGCGTTAATATGTCTACATTTTTAATTGAAGGAAATTCTAAATTTCAAAGAGGTTAGTGAAAATACAATTATTTCCATCCAGGCCCATAGACTCCCCACATGCTATGCTAAGTCACTTCAGTCATGTCTGACTTTGTGACCCTATGGACTGTAGCCTGCCAGGCTCTTCTGTGCATGGGATTCTCCAGGCAAGAATACTGGAGTGGGTTGCCATTCCCTTCTCCAGGGGAACTTCCTGACTCCGGGATCAAACCTGCATCTCTTACGTCTTTTCCTGCATTGGCAGGCAGGTTCTTTACCACTAGCACCACCTAGGAGGCCTGAATTTTATCCATAAAACTGCCTGGGGATCAGTGAACCACAGGTTGAGAAAATCAGCCTAAAGCCTCTTTTCATGAACTCTACATTTTAATGCATTCCAAAAAGAGGATTTCTGTGAATCAGCCAGACTTTAATGAATGGAGGCTATTGATGGAATTTCAGAAACTGTTATGATGAAAGTTTCTGACCCTGATGAAGTTTTAATTATTCAGGTAACATAATGATCTATTGATTTTGACAATTTTCTAAAAAACACTGAAGTATGTATACTGAGTGTAAAAAATAGTTTATTCTCCCTCTCAACTTCCACTCTGTTACGAAGAAGGGAATCACTGCTGACAGTGTGTTTGTGTGTGATCTATATATTTTATAATTCTCTCACCATCATATGCCAATAGGAACATGAATGTATTACTTAGCAATAACTAGGGAGAAAAGATCATTTATTTTCGCAAGTTTAGTATTTATAGTGCAGGTCCCAAAGAAAGATTAGCTATATTTTCTCTCACATGCAAAAATATTCCAGGAAAGTTCTGTCAGGTCTAGCTATTGTCATATGTCAACTTGGTCCAGGCACTTGGCTGGAAGAGTGTAGGGTTGGATCAGCTTAATACAAGGGTGCTTTTGCTGCAACCATGTAAATATGTGGGTTGAGCAATTCCATGATTCAGAAAGAACTGAGCAGATGCCTCCACTAACTGACCTTTAGAAAGCTGGTAACACTGTGTCCTCAGCCTGAAACAGAGTGGAAATCTTCATGGAGAATGAGAGAACTAGGTTTCCCTCTTCTTTTATTATGAACAAGGACCAAGAGCTCATCCTCTTTTAAAATAATCTCAGTGTTACATTTTCTGAGTAAAAAGTAATTCACAAGACATTGAGAATTTGAGGGAAAAATTTAAGTGTAGTAAGGCAGTAAAGTATCTTGCATCTCTTAAACCTGCTCATGCCCAGATCCCACTTCCGGTGCATGCTCAGTTCTTTAGTCGTGTCCAACTCTTTGTGACCCCCTGGATTGTAGCCCACCAGGCTTCTCTGTCCATGTCATTTTCCAAGAAAGAATACTGGAGCTGGTTGCCATTTCCTTCTCCAGGAGATCATCCCAACCTTGCATCTCCTGCGTTTCTTGCATTGGCAGGTGGGTTCTTTACCACCGAGCTACCTGGAAAAGCCATCCCACTCCTGGAGACTCTGAAAAAACTGATCTGGGGGTGTGCCCTGATCCTTGGGTGTTTTAACAATTTCCCAGGTGACTCTGACATCCAGCCCAAGTTGAGAAACTTTGACTCGTCTCATATTCTTTTTAGTTATACAAGTAATGCATAAATACATTCTTGTTAATTTTTTCAAGCATGGTTCTAATTTTAAAGCACTGATCAAAGTACATGGAATCAGGAGTCTTAAAATCTGATGTGCAGTGGAATCACCTAGGAGAATATTTAACATGCAAATTTCCATGCTTGATCTGCTTTATTAAGTGTGAGGGGAGACCTAGGAATGTGTAATTTTTATAAGTGCCCCATTTTCCTTTTTTATTAAAGCTTTTATTTTGAAATAATTTTATACTTACAGAAGAGTTGCAGAAAATTCCATTCATTAGGCCCCAAACATCTTACTTAACCATGGTACACTTAAAACCAAGAAGTTAACACTAATACAATACTGTTAATTAAACTACAAACTTCATTTGGATTTCTCATTTTTCACACTTTTTTTCTGTTCCAGGGTACCATATTACATTTAGTTGTCATTTCTTCTTAATCTTCATCAATCTGTATGGCACTTGGGTCTTCACTTATCTTTCATAACCTTGACTCTTTGGAAGAATTTTAATTAGTTACCCCCAATTGATTTTGGTATGGAATTTTCCTAACTTTTTCTAAAATTGAGGAATAGTTGATTTACAATATAATATTAGTCTCAGGTGTACAACATAGTGATTCAAAATTTATACAGAATATACTCCATTTAGGTCTTCCCTTGTGGCTCAGCTGGTAAAGAATCTGCCTGCAATGCCAGAGATCTGGGTTTGATCCCTGGGTTGAGAAGATCCCCTGGAGAAGGGAAAGGCTACCCACTCCAGTATTCTGGCCTGGAGAATTCCATGGACTGTATAGTCCATGGGGTCGCAAAGAGTCAGACACACTGAGTGATTTTCACTTTCACAGTTTCACATACTCCATTTATAGTTACTGTAAGGTATTGGCTATATCTCCCGTATGGTACAATATTTCCTTGTAGTTTATTTATTACATACATAGTAGTTTGTACCTCTTAATTCCCTGTTTTATCTTTCACTCCTTCCCTCTCCTCACTGATAACTACAAGTTCTATGTATCAGGGAGTCTGTTTTGTTGTTGCTGTTGTTAACTGTTGTTATATTCATTCATGTGTTTTATTTTTCAGATTCCACATAGGTGATAACATATAGTATTTGTCTCTTTTGTCTGACATCTTTCACTAAGTATGATACCCTTCAGTTCCATCCATGTTGTTGCAAATGCTAAACTTTTGTTCCTTTTTATGACTGAGTAGTATTCCACTTGAAGAAGGCAATGGCACCCCACTCCAGTACTCTTGCCTGGAAAATCCCATGGATGGAGGAGCCTGGTGGGCTGCAGTCCATGGGGTCGCTAAGAGTCGGACACGACTGAGCGACTTCACTTTCACTTTTCACTTTCATGCATTGGAGAAGGAAATGACAACCCACTCCAGTGTTCTTGCCTGGAGAATCCCAGGGACGGCGGAGCCTGGTGGGCTGCAGTCTATGGGGTCACACAGAGTTGGACACAACTGATGCGACTTAGCAGCAGCAGTAGCAGTATTCCATTGCACATATACCCCACATCTTCTTTCTCCCACTTTGGTAACCATAAGTTTGCTTTCTATGTCTGTGAGTCTGTTTCTGCTTTGTAAATAACTTCATTAGTATAAGATCTTAGGTTCTACTTACAAGTGATACCATATGATAGCTGTCTTTGACTTACTTCACTTAGTATCATAATCTCTAGGTTCATCCATGTTTATACCAATTCATTCTTTCTTTGGCTGAGTAATATTCCACTGTATATATATACCACATCCTCTTTGTCTCTTCATCTGTCAACAGATATTTAGGCTGCTTCCATGTTTTGGCTATTATGAATAGTGCTGCTATGAACATTTGGGTGCATGTATCTTTTTGAATTAGTTTTCTCCAAATGTATGCCCAAGAGTTGGTTTGCTGGATCATATGCTAACTCTATTTTTTTTAAAGGAACTTTCATACTGTTATCCATAGTGGTTGCACAAATTTACATTCCCACAAACCATGTAGGAGGGTTCCTTTTTCTTTATACCCTCTGCAGCATTTATTATTCGTAGACTTTTTGATAATGGCTATTCTGACTTGTATGAGGTGATACCTCATTGTAATTTTGGTTTACATTTCTCTAATAATTAATGATGTTGAGCATCTTTTCATGTGTCTATTTGCCATCTGTATTTCTTCTTTGAATACGTGTCTATTTGGGTTTTCTGCCCATTTTTTGATTGGGTTTTTTTTTTTTTTTTTTTGCTATTGAGCTGTGTTACTATTTTGTATATTTTGGAAATTAAGTCCTTGTTGGTTGCATTGTTTGTAAATGTTTTTTCCCATTCTGTAGGTTCTTTTTGTTTTGTTTATGGTTTCCTTTCCTGTGCAAAAGTTTAGAAGTTTGAATAGGTTTCATTTATTTATTTTTGCTTTTATTTCTTTTACCTTGGAAGACTGGCATAATGAAACATTGGTACAATTTATGTTACAGAATGTTTTTCCTAGGCTCTCTTCCAGGAGTTTCATGGTGTCATGTCTTATATTTAAGTCATTAAGCCATTTTGAGCTTATTTTTGTATATGTTGTAAGGGAGGGTTCTAATTTCATGGATTTTCATGTGGCTATCCAGCTTCCCTACAACTTGCTGAAGAGACTCTCTTTTCCCCACTGTATATTCTTGCTCCTTTGTTTAAGATTAATTGACCATAGATGTGTGGAATTATTTCTGGGTTCTCTATTCTGTTGCCAATACCACACTGTTTTGATTACTATAGCTTTGTAGTATTGTCTGAAATCTGGAAGGATTGTGACTCCAATTTTGTTCTTTTTCCTCAGGATTTCCTTGGTAATTCTAGGTCTTTTGTTCCATATACATTTTAGGATTATTTGTTCTAGTTCTGTAAAAAAAATGTCATGGGTAAATTGATAGGGATTGCATTTAATATGAAAATTACTTTGTGTAGCATGTCCATTTTTAACAGTAGTAATTCCTGCAACCCAACAGCATGATGTCTTTCCACTTCTTTGAATTGTCTTCAGTTTCCTTTATTAATGTTTTATAGTTCTCAGCACATAAGTCTTTCACCTCCTTCATCAGGTTTATTCCTAAATGTTTTATTTTTTATGCAATTTTAAATGAGCTTTCTTTAACTTTCTGATATTTCATTGTTAACATAAGAAAATGCAACAGATTTCTATATGTTAAACCGTGAGACTGTAGTAGTGAACAAAATGATGAGGTCTGAGGGAACTTACTTTGCAGCAGGTACGATTTTTTTAAATTTACGAACACAAGACAAAATCATCTATGTGCCACGGCAGATGCAGAAACAGATTAGAAAAGAAGGTGGCCCTTGAGCCAGGCCTTGCAGAACAGATAAATTTTTAACAACTGACAATGAAGAAAGGGTTGTTTGAAGTACAAACTGAACACATAATAAATGAAGTTGAATTGCTTTCTAATAAACAATAACAGTACAGCAAAATATCTGTCTTTTTGCAGTTCTTAAGAATAATCATTCATGATCATCTCCCCTTGTATTCTGAGCCTAGTGGTTCCTTTGTTCTCTTCATTTCTTTATATTCTACAGGTAGTTGTTTTTTATTTAATAGAAATTCTCAGATAAAATACCTTCTTGGAAGTTTTGGATTTAGAGCTAACTAACCAAGGCCGGAGGCGGCAGCCGGGAGGAGCAACCCCACGTCCAAGGAGCGGTGGCTGCGCGGGCTCAGGAGGGCCTAGAGGAGCCATCCCACGCTGAAGGTCAGGAAGGGCGGCAGTGAGGAGATACCCTTCATCCAAGGTAAGGAGCAATGGCTGAGCTTTGCTGGAGCAGCCGGGAAAAGATACCCCACGTCCAAGGTAAGAGAAACCCAAGTAAGATGGTAGGTGTTGCAAGAGGGGATCAGACGGCAGCCACACTGAAACCATACTCACAGAAAACTAGTCAATCTAATCACACTAGGCCCACAGCCTTGTCTAACTCAGTGAAACTAAGCCATGCCCACAGGGCAACCCAAGATGGGCAGGTCATGGTGGAGAGGTCTGACAGAATGTGGTCCACTGGAGAAGGGAATGGCAAGTCACTTCAGTGTTCTTGCCTTGAGAACCCCATGAACAGTATGAAAAGGCAAAATGATAGGATACTGGAAGAGGAACTCCCCAGGTCAGTATGTGCCAAATATGCTACTACAGATCAATGGAGAAATAACTCCAGAAAGAATGAAGGGATGGAGCCAAAGCAAAAACAACACCCAGCTGTGGATGTGACTGATGATAGAAGCAAGGTCCAATGCTGTAAAGAGCAATACTGCATAGGAACCTGGAATGTCAGGTCCATGAATCAAGGCAAATTGGAAGTGGTCAAACAAGAGATGGCAAGAGTGAATGTTGACATTCTAGGAATCAGCAAACTAAAATGGACTGAAATGGGTGAATTTAACTCAGATGACCATTATGTCTACTACTGCGGGCAGGAATCCCTCAGAAGAAATGGAGTAGCCATCATGGTCAACAAAAGAGTCCAAAATGCAGTACTTGGATGCAATCTCAAAAATGACAGAATGATCTCTGTTCATCTCCAAAGCAAACCATTCAATATCACAGTTATCCAAGTCTATGCCCCAACCAGTAATGCCAAAGAAGCTGAAGTTGAACGGTTTTATGAAGACCTACAAGATCTTTTAGAACTAACACCAGAATGGAGAAGACTCTTGAGAGTCCCTTGGACTGCAAGGAGATCCAACCAGTCCATTCTGAAGGAGATCAGCCCTGGGATTTCTTTGGAAGGAATGATGCTAAAGCTGAAACTCCAGTACTTTGGCCACTTCATGCGAAGAGTTGACTCATTGGAAAAGACTCTGATGCTGGGAGGGATTGGGGGCAGGAGGAGAAGGGGACGACCGAGGATGAGATGGCTGGATGGCATCACTGACTCGATGGACAGGGAGGCCTGGCGTGCTGTGATTCATGGGGTCGCAAACAGTCGGACATGACTGAGCGACTGAACTGAACTGAACTGAATGTAAGAGGAGAATTTTTAATCAGTATGCCCTAGAAAACACTAAGAAAAAACATTCTGACATTGAATTAGAATTATGAAGTTATTCCACATTCTGGAAATGGAGGTGGTAGTGGTATGTTTGTGAGTGTTTCCCCTGTACTGAGAATTTCTCAAATGAGCTTGTATTTCAATTAAAAAGTTAGTTAGCAGTTGTTTTAGAGGTCTTTTCCCCACCCCTTTTAAAGACAGACCGTGTACACCCACCCTTATCCCAAAACTCCTTCAACAACTAAGTTCTTTGACCTAATTGCTACCCTGTAAAAGTCCTAGGCTGTCCTTAACTAAATTTTTTATCTATTAGCTTCTCAAAATAACTAGATACCTAATAACACTTGTATTCATAAAGATTTGGAATGGATATTATCTAAGAAAAAAATAATCCAATACAAACTAATTTAGTCTTATAGCCAGAGGGTAGATAGGGAGTACAAGTAAATTCTGAGGGCTTCAGTATTACATGAAGTTATGCATGAAGTGATTAGAACACAGTCAGTATGCAGCTTGGTATCAGGTTTTAATTCTGGAGCAGTTTGCCTTTAGTTAATGGAACTTCCTAAGTGGCGCTAGTGGTAAAGAATCCGCCAGCCAATGCAGGAGATGCAAGAGATGTGGGTTCGGTTCCTAGGTCAGGAAGATCCTCAGGAGTAGGAGATGGCAACCTGCTCCAGTATTCTTGCTTGGAAAATTCCATGGACAGAGGAGCCTGGTGGGCTACAGTCCATTGGGCTGCCAAGAGTCGGACACAACTGAGCAACTGAGAACAGCAGCAGCCTGTAGTCAAAAATAAATGCAGTGATAACCAATAACTGTCCCTGGTTAATGTGAAACAATCCACAGAGGGGGAAATAACCAAGCATGTCATCACAATGCATTTTCATTGTCTAAGATTGTCAAACACAGCGTCTAGTATTTCAAATGTCAATAACTGAAAACATTTTAAAAAATGGAGCTCTTAACATTTTCATAGCACAGTAGCAACTCTTGCATCATCCTGTCTTCAAAATCATTTGTGAAAGTGGCAGACGTTTGCGGTTGTCCTAATGACATCACTAAAACCAAATGTTCTCAGTCTAGGTCAGAGCCATCCATCAAGGAAGCTCCCATCATCAAGTTACCGGATGACAAAATGTTAGATGTAACAGGGGCAGAATTGGAATGAGACCCAGGCTGTCCAGGCCTGGACTGTTTTTAAGGACACTGCCAGAACATCTTTTGAAAAGAAGGGAAAAAAAAAGTCTTTAAAACATCTGTTAACCAACTTTTTGAGATAGCAGCTCATCTGGCAAATTCTGGATACAGAAAAAATGCTCACATTCATGCCACCACCATTTCCATTTCCAGAAAGTTCATAGTTCTTGTCTCTGTTAAACTGATTTCTCCTCCCCCGAGATACCACCCTCCCCTATGCTATTCTGTGACAAAGCACCCTATAAGCCCAGGAAAACAGCTTTGAAATTTCAGACCCTTTTGCTAGCATCTTCTTTTGTAGGTACTCTGCTGTTTTCTCATGAGTCCGCCTTGTTCTGCAGATTTTCTTCCTCTGTGGAAGTCTCCAGAAGGCCTTAATAAACCATAAGAGCAAGAAGGCCCAGTGTTTAGATCACTTCCCTGCTGAAAATTTTAGAATTCTCTGTGAACAGTCACTTTTTTATCTCACTTCCTGGCAGTATTCCTGACCCACCACAGACATTCAGTAGTATTTCAGTGAATAAACATATCCAATAAGTTTGTGTGTGTGTGTGGGTGTGTGTGTTTAATCTAGCCTGCTGAGAACGGCGAGGCTTTTCCCCCATATATTGTTTATTATATCCCATGAATGGAAGTAATGATGTCGATTCAAGTCTTTTACCTCTTTTGCAAAGAGAAACTGGTAAAACGGTCGCTGTTATTACATTGCACTACGTCTACCAGAGCAGCTCAGAAACATGAAATTCTCCCCTCACCAAGTCTTGCTTATATTACAGACAGCATGGTACTCTTCTTTTCACTAGGAAATACGTGTTTCCCAGGCAGTGAGATGAAAGGGCTGATTTTTTTTGCTTGTCCTGGAGTGGACTTCTCTTGGGGGTGGGCGAAAGAAGGAAAGGAGCTGATGGATCCCACCCTTACCTGCAGACACATCAATATTCTGGGCTAGATCCTAGACCCTGCTCCCAACCCCCATGGGGAATTGACAGTGTGGTAAAGCTGGTAGGGCACTGAGGGAGTTTGTGTCCAATTGGTGAGGATGAAACAGGAGTGCAGATAGGCAGGAAACTCCCTAGTTAGCCACGGCAGAGGCAGGGAAGGCAGCTGGGGCTCTTGGCCCTGTACACATGCGGAAGACTCCTTCTTCCCATGATGTGGCATGGCAATCCTGAGTCTTCTCCACTTTTTGTTCCAGTTTAAGGTTTTGCTCTTGGAAACAATGTTCTAAACTTTCAGGTTCCTGGAGTCAGGAGGTGGTGTTGTATTTCTTTCTGGATTACAGAAAAATCGAAAAGCTGAATGATTAAAGAAAAAATAATATATTTATGTGTTTTCTGTCATGTCAAGCTTTTTTTTAAAAAAAGCAAGTTACAGAAAAATGTATAGAGATCAAACTCATTTTACATATGTGCAGTTTAAAAAAGGGTCTGAAATAAGCTGAAAAAAGGTTACCCCTACAGGTGTGAGTAGGATTAGCTAGCAGGGTAACAGGGGGACTTGCATATTATTTTGCTAAATATTATTCTATTGTGTTATTTTTACAGTCACAGTGTAATCATGTATTCATGCATAACTTGTTAAAAGTTACATGAATTCAACAAAGAACTAGTATCTAAAATACGTGAAAAACTCTCAAAACTCAACCTCACAAAGAACCACCATTTCATTTAGAAAATGAGCAAAAAACCCGACAGACACTTCACTGGAGGATATCCAGATGGCAAATAGCACATGAACAGATGTTTCATGTCATTAGATATAAGAAAAATAAAAATTAAAACCACAATGAAATGTTATTACACACCAATCAGAATGGCTAAAATAAAGGATAGTCAAAACACCAAATTCTGACAAGCATGTGAAAAAACTGGACCCCATTGCTTTTAGAAATATAAAATGGTACAACCATGCTTGGAATTTTCTTGTAAAACTAAAACTTGTGATCTGGCATTTGTACTCTTGGGTGTTTATTCCAAAGAAATAAAAACTTCACACAAAAATGATTGTTCATGGCAGCTTTATTCATAATAGCTAAAAACTGGAATCAGCCCAGAGATTCTCTGATGGGTGAATAGCTTACTATATTGTGGTGTGCTTGCTTCATGCAATCCCCTTGATACATGCGATGACTTGGATGCACCTCCATGGAATTATGCTGAGTAAGAAAAACCAGTCCCAGAAGACTATGTTCTGAATGGTTCCATTTACATGGAGCCTTTGAAATGACAGAGTAGTGGTTGTCAGGGGTTAGAGGAACAGGGAGGGGGGCAGAGGTGAGTGTGCTTATAAAAGGGCAGCACAGGAATCCTTGTGATGGAACTGTTTTACATCTTGACTGTGGTTATGGACACATGAATTGACATACAATAAAACCGCATATAACTAAATCTACAGTACACATGAGACCAAGGAAATCCGATCAGCAGATTATATCAAGATCACCAGATATGTCGATGCCAGTGTCACGGCTGCAGAACTGGACTATAGTTTTGCAAGATGTTATTTGGAGAAAAACTAGGTAAAGAGTACATGGAACCTGTATCATTTCTTACCATTGCCTGTGAATCCACAAATATCCCCAAAAACTTTCCATTAAAAAAAAAAAGAACACCTCAAAGCATTTAAATATGTCTGTCAACTCCTGTCTGTAAAGTTGCAGGTAGAAGGCAGGTCCTGACTTCTGTACTGCCTCCAGTAAAAGGTTGAGGCATCTTTTCCACCTCACAGCAGACATCATCTTCCCAAACATGTTTACCTTGCTGTTTCCCCTGAGCACAAAAGGGGGAACAGGCACTGATACTGCTTCAGTGAGTTCATTTCTACAACCATGCAATCTGGTCATCATCTAGATCAAGATTTTCAGCCCCAGCTAAAGATGAGAACTATTGTGATCCCTTATTAACCTGCCAGTGGCAGCACCCTAGCCCCAGATGATGAAGTCTTGGTCTCAGGAGTGAAATCTAAGCACAGTGCTTCTGTCTGGTGTTTAAGCTTTCAGCATGATTGTGACGTCCAGCCAGGGTTGAGACTCACTCGTCAGAGTGTTGATCACAGTGGTGGTTTTTAAAGGCACCAAGCCGGATCCCCTGTCTCAGTTCCTCAACCTACAGTTCTAGGACCAGAAGGGTATGTTTTTAGGGACTCCCTTCCCCTCTACAGTCAAAGCTGACACTGAGCATAAAACCTCAAGAAGAGGGTGTGTCTGGGCCAGAGTGGGTGGGGCAGTTCTAGAAGGCACACCGGCACGTTCAGTGTTCTCCAGGTGGCGTGCTTGGCGGAGTGTCTCTGAACCTGGCTGAAGCTCTGCTGCTGCTTCTGAGGTTGCTGAGAGGCCAAGCCAGTAGCGGGCAGAGCCCTTGAGGAGTGGGAAGGGCGGGGGAGACAAACCGCACTGGAGGCTAAAGGGCCTTCTTGGGCTCTGTCTCCATCTGAGAGCCTGTGCTCATACCACAGGTTTTGAAATCTAAGGTTCTGAGCAGGTCAGGGAGGTAAATGGGAGCTGGGGATTAATCTGCCTCCACAGCAGAAAAGAGGTTGAGGATTTGGTGTCCCCCTGCAGCGTGCTCCTTGGTGAGGTAGGCACACTCCCAAGCACACCTGGAGACCCTGTAAAGGAAAACTCATTTAACAGCTCCTACCCAGTGGTGGGGCTTCCCAGGTGGCCTGCTAAGCGGAAGATGCAAGACATACGTTTTCAGTCTCCGGATGGGACAGATCCCCTGGAGAAGGAAATAGCGACCCACTCCAGTACTCTTGCCTGGAGAATCCCATGGGAAAAGGACTCTGGTGGGCTACAGTCCATGGGGTCACAAAGAGTTAGAAATGATTGAGGACACAAGCAACAACAATGATCTAGCAACCATTAGCATCTGGACGGCAAGCAGAGCTATTAAAAGCTCTGCCCAATTATATCATAAGTACCTCAAGAATTTCTCAAATAACCCGAGCAAATTCCTCAGACACTGCTAAAAGCCAAGCAGAGGAATAACAACTTTCTGGCCATTTCACGCCTTCCCTCCACTGGTGTTTATGAATTCCAGACATTTTCTCCATCTAAACCTAATTAATCTCCTGGTCTAAAGATCAGCAATGTTAGTCTCTCCCACAGCCCAACTGTGTCCCAGCATTCACACTTGTCACCACTCAGATTCTGTCCCTAGGCTGCCGCTAAGGATCCATTAAACAGTTTCCAAAAAGCCACACGCTACTTGACCCATGCTCACTGTGTTTATAGAATCACAAGCGCAATTATTTAAACAGGTGCTGTTCATCTACATCTGAGATGGTTTCATTTTGTTTTCTCATATGTTTGACCTCCTTGCCTCATTTGGAGAAGGGAAGAAAATAATTAAATTATTTTCTCTCGTCCTTAGTCTTTATTTACAGTTGCAATCACTCCTCCTAAAAGACTGAAGGCATCATTGTCAAGGGAAACAAAAGATTGAAAAGGCAAAGCAACTATTAATAGCCCAGCTGCTTGTAACCGTCTGGACTGTGTGCAGAGGGATTCCAGGACTGCTGGTGCTGGCTGGGACCTTCCCCGCCTCTGTTCATTCTTAACTTCTTGATCTTTCTTCTCTCCTCTGGTTTTGACTAAAAGTCACAAGGCAGTGATGTGTTTCTCCTAAAGCAGCTTCCAAACTAGATGAAAACTCAGCAAAGGCTGTGGCAAATTCCTGCTTCTTACCTCTTTAGGTCAAAGTTGCTCAGGCTCTAAGATAAAACTTAAAAGATCAGCCAATCCGGCAGTATTTTGTGACCAAGTCCCAGTAAAACTCTGGCCACCGAGGCGCTGCCTTCATTGGCAGTACTCTGTGGGTATGTCACACGTGGTTTCCAGAACAAATGAGCACTATGCACAGCTCTGCTGGGAGAGGTAGCTGGAAGCTCCCATGGTGGGACCCTGCTGGACTCCACCCCAGCCTCCTCTTAGAGCTGATCCTGATCTGTTTCTGCTTTCACTGTAATAAACCATAACCATTGGCTCAGTACTTTCAGCAAATTCTCAGAGTCCTGGGAAATTATGGAAGCCAAGAATGGTCTTCCAGATCCCTGCTCTTGCAGCTGTTCTCAGGGGTGGTCTTGTGGACATCTCTGACTTTGAGCTCTCATTATTAACGCTGGAACAGTCAAATGGACTTTTGGCCTTCGGCTAACTCATCTGGAAAGTGGGAACATGATCATATCTGAGCTGCTGACCTTCATAGAATGAATAATAAGCTGAAACAACATTTTTGAAAGTACATTGTAAGCCATAAAACACTTCGTAAATCTAAAGTTATTCATTGTGTCTCGCTGTCTGTTTCAAGGAATTCCAGGTGAGACAGTTAACTTAGATAGCAGAGCTGAAGGGGTTAATGGCCCAAGCTTTGGAGTCAGCCATATCTGGCTTCAGTTTTTCCCATGTCTACTAATCACTGAGGCTACTTAAGTTTTGCCTTCCTCATCTACAACATAGAAGTAACAATATTTGGCTCATACAGTTGTAAGAATTAAATGACTTTCAAATGCTCAACACATAGAGTTATTATTTTTGATGACCCCCCACTACATTGGCTAGCCAGTTATGGAGATGGGGGTTGGAGGATGGAGATAATTTGCCAATTTTTTGCATAAAACTCAACATGTCATTGCTCTTTGCCTTACATTATTACTCTGATGTTTGTTAGTAAGTTTTTTTTTTTTTTAAGAATACTAAGTTACTGCCTATATTAACAGAGTTAACGTAACTTCAAAACTCTAATTTACCAGTAAAATATATCAAGATTGCATTTCATATGTCACTTTGGTTTTACTTAAGCACATATTGGTTGGCTGCTGTTTGGTTGGTTAAGATTCCAGATTCTTCTTCATGCTGCTGATGACTGGATTCTAGCAAGACCTTATAGACTCACATAATAAGAATAGACACAGAAATTAGAATAGGGTTGGAGAAAATAGTGTGATGCCAGTATTTTCAAAAATATCTTTAAAATTTTTAGAGGACTTGATCAATTTTCCTCTTTCTCTTGAAGACATGATTTTTTTCCCCTCTCCCTGCCCTCTTCCAAAGAAGAAAGTAATGTCTCCCTTTCCCTTAGAATGATTTCTGCCTGGCTTTCTCTGCATTTTTGTCCTTTTTTCCAACCTGACTCCTTGCTGAGAACTGGGCATGGTGTCATTGCCAGGCAGGGTTCTCATCTTCCTCTGAAGGGCACTCAAGCTGCTCTTGAATAGCAAATTGTCCACGGACAAAGCAGTCCACTTCTGTTTGAATGAACTGAAATTGGAATGGAGCATGATATTTTGAAACCACTGCCAGGACAGTCTTATCAAATGTGGACTTAAGACAGACTTTCTGTTTTGTTTTTTCAACTCTTGAGTAGTGTATGAAACTGATCTCAGTGTGTGAAACAGTGTGTGAAGGGATCTGTTTCCACACCTCTTTTCACTACTTCTGGCCCACATTTCACTACTTATGGCCAGGTCACCAGGTGTCAGTTCAACCCCTAATTCCTTTTCTGCTAGGAACGAGGCACTGGGGCAGTTAGAGATCTCCATCCTAGAGGCAGCAGGACTGATGAGACCTGCCAGCTTCCTGATGATTTTAACAAGGCGAGGGCGTGGGCAGGACATAGCGGTAGAGAGAGAGCCTCATAGTGGGAAGTGGGCGGAGCATTGCCTCATAGTAAGACACACATGTTCTTCCAGCTGCAGGTATCTGGGGCCCACCATGGAGGAGGAGACCAATCACAAACAGGGCAGGACTTGATGGAAAGAAGACATCGTGCTGGGCCTCCCATAATACCAGTGAGTTCCACTGAATCCTCTTCCTGTGCAAGTCTGCTTAAAGGGCAGTGGGAAAGTCATGCCTGAAAGTCTCTTGGATCAATATTCTCAAATTTTCTTGACCTCAGTCAACTCTGTTTGGTTAAGAGAGCCCATTGTCTACCTAGATCAGTCTCCCACTGGGCCAAGAATTTGGGAGAGAATTAAGAGAGGGCCAGAATTATAATTTATATGGTCTTATTACAGTAACTTGGAGAAAGCAATGGCACCCCACTCCAGTACTCTTGCCTGGAGAATCCCATGGATGGAGGAGTCTGGAAGGCTGCAGTCCATGGGGTCACTGAGAGTCAGACACGACTGAGCAACTTCACTTTCACTTTTCACTTTCATGCATTGGAGAAGGAAATGGCAACCCACTCCAGTGTTCTTGCCTGGAGAATCCCAGGGACGGGGGAACCTGGTGGGCTGCCGTCTATGGGGTCGCACAGAGTCGGACATGACTGGAGTGACTTAGCAGTAGCAGCATTATAGTAACTGGAGAAAAAACCCCAAAACGATCAACAGAAATAAGACCTATAAGTAATTCTACAAACATAGTGTTAATATAAACCTTACATAGTAATTGAAATCTTTGGCCCATGTACAGTTAAACGTGTCTCATCTAAAAGTTGTGGCAATCCCAACTTTGTATTTGTGCAAAGCTTTGCAGTTAAAAAGCAATGTTAAGCATTCAGCTTAATTTTATTGTTTAAATCCAATTTAGTTTTTCCACTCTTTTTTAAAAATAATTTTATTACTTTATCTTTGGCTGTGCTGGGTCTTCAGTGCTGTGTGGGCTTTTCTCTGGTTATGGAGAGCAGGGGCTACCCTCTAGCTGCTGTGTGCAGGCTTATCATTTTGGTGGTTTCTCACGTTGCAGCTCCCAGGCTCTAGAGCACCAGCTCAATAGCTGTGGTACATGTGTGCTCCGTGGCCTATGAGGGCTTCTTACTCCAGGGATCAAACCCATGTCCCCTGCATTGGCAGGTGGATTCTTTACCACTGAGCCACCAGGGAAGCCCCTATTCAGCTTTATTTTAAATTACCAGATCATGTGGGCAATAGATACCCTTATCCTATACTGAATTGCTCTTTCCACCCCTGACCCTCACCTGAGTCTCTGATTCTTGCACACCCTTTCTAGATTCCATCTTTACTCCTGAGCCACAGCCCCATCTTGAGCCCCAAGTGAATAACCTGATAACCTTGGTCAAGTAAAGGAGGAGTCTTATCTTTTTGGCATCATGAACTATGAATAAATGTAAAATATCTCACAACTGTGACTACTACTGCTTGCTAGCCCCAGTTCTTCATTATTTAGTATAAGATTAACCGTAGACTTTGGCCCAAATAATTCAGATATTGTGGTAATAGAAGACCCACATTAGACGTGTGAGAAGATTTACCCTGAAATATTAAATATGTGGCACTGGCAAGGGAAGTGAGGCAAAGGGAGAAACTGATACCTCAGTTATATGGTGTCACAGAAATTAGGGTATTTCCCTTGTGGCTCAGCTGGTAAAGAATCAGCCTGCAATGTGGGAGACCTGGGTTCGAGCCCTGAGTTGGGAAGATGCCCTGGAGAAGGGAAAAGCTACCCACTCCAGGATTCTGGCCTAGAGAATTCCATGGACTGTGTAGTTCCTGGGGTCGCATAGAGTCAGACTGAGCGGCTTTCACTTTCACTTTCACGTGCACTATCCTGAACAGCTTGTTGCATCAGAAATCTCTCATATATGGACATTAATTTGGTACACTACAATCTCAAATCAGTAAATACTTCATGACTCAAAGCAAAGACTTCACAGTACTTGATAATGCTTATTCTTGTATGTCAACGTGTCAGTTCAGGTCCTCTGGGAAACAGAGGTCAGATGGAGTTAGAAGTTCAAGAGACTTACTGGGGAGAAGGCCTGTGAAGGATTAAAGGGAGAGGGGATTGGAGTGTGCAGGGAGAGGCTTCCAGCTGTGATGCTGGTCCAACACCTGTGAAAGGACAGAGGGAAGGAGGACTGGGGGGAAGAGCCTCAGACTGCAGCACAGCTCCAAGAAGGTCAGTCAGCCCCGGAGCCCAGAGTGCGCATGCGGTGAGCCCCACATCAGACAGAAACGCGCTGTCTCTGGGACCCGCACTGGGCTCAGTCACTGGCTGGGTACAACCCGGAGAGAGGTGCCACACGGACAGCTATCCGCACCACTCGCTGCGTGTTCCCTTGGAGGGAAATCTGAGCAGCACACCCACAGCGTCCCCAGTCCGCCCCTGAGCTGCACAGATCCTTGGCCCCGTAGAGTCTAGGAGCTGGAGGTGTCGCCTCCTGAGGGAACGTCTTGATGACTTATCTGGTCTTGTGACCCAAACCCTCATTCCTTCAGGGTCTGAGCCCTGGGTAACTGTACCCATTTCGGCTGCAGTTCCTGCCCGTGTCCACTCACCTTTGCAGCTGGGCAAGCACTGTCAGGAAGAACCAGAGTGGACTGCCTGGGCTGCACACCGCTCTGCCTGCTCTCATGGAGAAGCATAAGATGAGCAGTCCAGCCTCATGGTCCTACCAGTCAGGGTCGGTCATCCCTGCCGCGATGGTGACTCTTCTCACCTGCTGGTGTGTGGGTCCAAGGAGCCCAAAGTTCCCCGGCAGTAGCCATAGCAGTATTTCAGTGGGACTCTTGCTGTGTCCCCTGGCAGGAGTGCACCTCCTTGGATACTGGGAATGCAAGTCTAAGCCCAGAGTTGTCCAGTAAGCACAAAGTCCCTTACTTGGTCACTGGGTTTGACGGCAAGTGGGGCTTCTCTTGTTTCTACCCCTTAAGTCTCAATTGCTTATATGTTTCCTCTAGGAGAAACATCATCATACAGATTCTCTGATTTAGTGTCTATACTGCCTCCCAAAGGAAGGCACCCCGTGCTTTGCAGATTATTGTCTCCAAGATGGCGCCTCAGTTGTACCTTCAGAAGCCTCCCAAAGGAAGGCCACTGCTTTTGTGTGGTGCTGTATACAACCTAACGAGTGGGCCTCAAGGGAATGTGGCCACCTACACACCCCCTTTACTGTGAAATGCGTTTCCTGATTGGATGCTGTGTTGTGTGGGACTTTATGCCTGTGAATCAGGTATTCTCTAAGTCTCTACACAAAGTGATGTTGGCTGAGACTCTGTGGGCAAGAAAACAAACCCATTTTCCAAATAGATATCTTTCCCTAAGAAGATGAACCACTGGGTCTTGCAACATGGAAGGCGCCCCGTGTAGTTTATTTGCCATAAAATGATGGGTTGGTCTTCTCAAAGAAGACTCAAAGAAGACTGTTGCTGGCAGATCGGGATTTCAAAGGTGTCAGTAGCTAAATCAGCCTCAGTCTCCCCACCTGAAAATACCTTGAGAGATATTTTCAGGTGGGGAGACGGGCACATATGGTGTTGAGTTCAGGCATAGCCTCCATCTCTGCCGTTTTGGCCACTTCTTCCATGTGCGTAATGTATCAATTCTGGGAAAGCCAATGATAAAGCCTTCCCAGAACTGACACATTATGCACATGAATGGTTGACTGGGCCATTGGTACCTGCCCCAGAATCTGTATTTTTTCACACTTAGGGCTACTTTTCTTTCACAGAAAGTCAATGACCAGATGCACCGATCCCAACTCTGCTTATTGAAATTTTTATCTCCACTTTGTTTCAAGGCCAACCCTGAATTTGGCTATAATGCAACCGCTGTCCACTTTCAGCTTGCATTCGCATACCAGGCCAAGTCACCCCTCAAACCCAGTTTTCTTCCTTCTTCATCTGGCTGTATGAGACTCCTGCCTAGGTGGCCACATGTGTGAGCAAAGGAGGGGCACTGGCATAACGATGGTGGGTGGCATGGAGTCTGGGACACCTGCGCCTGTTGCTTGTTCATACCTTCTGGCCCCGTTTGGCCTCAGTCTCAGACATTCCATTGCCCTCTTACTGTGGACTACTCCTGGACCTGTTCCACTCTATGACTTAGTGAGTCTAACAAAGCCCACCCCATAATAGGCAATTCTGAATGAACAGTCACTTGGTGCCCTCTGATCAAGTATTGCAGTTCTAACAGGGCCCAGTAACATGCCAGGAGCTGTTTCTCAAAAGGTATGTAATTCTCTACTGCAACTGGCATGGTCTTGCACTAGAACCCCAAGGGTTTGCATCGCGAGTCTCTCATCAGGGCTTGCAGCACTGCAACATTTTCCATCCCTGGCATCATCAATAGCATAGGGTCTTCCAAATCACATGACTCCAGCCACAGAGCTGCTTGCACTCAGCCCACGTGTGCTGCAGAACTCATTTCTGCTCGGGGCTCCACTCAGAGCTGGCAGCCTTCCGTATCACTCTGGAAATGGGCTGGAGAAATATTTCTAGATGATACCGTGTTGCCTTCAGTCCAAAATGGCTCACCAAGTTCTTTGCTTCCATCTTTGAAATAAGAAATGCAAGAATCAGGAATTTGCCTTTTACTTCTGAGAGGATGTCTTGGCAAACCCTTAACTACTGAACTTCTAAAAAAAATTTACTCACATCATAGTCTTGTCTCCCACTCTGTGGAGCACAGGTGTCTTATCAAGGCCTCCAGCATGTTAATCACCTCTTCTTGCTCAACTGGTCCAGCCAGCATGATGTCATTGATGTGATGAATCAATGTAATATTCTGTGAGATGTCTGGAAACTCCAAATCACTTTAGACTCTGTCATGACCGGAGGCAGAGGAGTTAACAGAGCCCTCAGGCAAAGCTGTAAAAGAATATTCTTGTTCGGGAGTCTTGCATCAGGCAGGAATGGCCTGGTTCTAGTACTGCCCCTCCCCTGCTCAGCTCGACCACTGGCTGAGCCGGGGTCAGGGGCGTGGCCCCAAGTGGATGAGTCGAGTACTCTGAAGCTGTGGACACTGGAGGCTGCATCTCACTCCACTCATTGCATAGTTAGAGAGCTGCCACTTCATGCTTACCATCGTGTGTTTACAAAGGGTGATGTTTATTCACCTTATTTTTATCCTGACTGTTGAAATAAATTAATTTTAGAAAAATGTGGAAAACGATATAACTTAGTAAAGAAGTGATTAGAAGTAATATCCAAATCTTAACATCCTTGGACAAATCGTGCTAATGTTCTGGCACATTTTCTTTTTTTAATTCATTTTTAACTAGAGGATACTCGCTTTACAGCACTGTGTTGCTTTCTGCCAGACAGCATGAATCAGTGTTGTTGTACACACACACACACACACACACACACACACAGAGGTTTCCCAGGCGGTGCAGTGGTAAAAAATTTGCCTGCCAATGCAGGAGACACAAAAGATGCTGGTTCAATCCCTAAGTGGGAAAGCTTCCTTGGAGAAGGAAATGGCAACCTGCTTCAGTATTCTTGCCTGGAAAATTCCATGGACAGAGGAGCCTGGGGGCCTGCAGTTCATGGAGTCGCAAAGAGTCAGACATGACTGAGCAACTGAGCACATACACACGTACACACATATATAGATCTCTAAAACCTCTTCCTCTTGAGCGTCCCTTCCACCCCTTCCCCCATTCCACCCCTCTAGGCCATCACAGAGCAGGCTGGGCTCCCTCTGTTATACAGCAACTTCCCACTAGCTATTTGTTTTGCATATGTTAGTGTATAAATGTCAGTGTGCTCTCTCAATTCGTCCCACCCTCTGTACCCGACACTGTGTCCACAAGTCCATTCTGTACATCTGCATCTCTGTTCCTCCCCTGCACATAGATTCATGAATGTAATTATCCTGGATTCCATATATATGCGTTAATAGAGGATATTTGTTTTTCTCTTTCTGCCTTAATTCACTCTGTCTGATGTATTCTAGGTTCACCACCTCACTTCAACTGACTCACATTCTTTCCTTTTTATGACTGAGTAATACTCCATTGTATATATGTACCCACGATTTCTTTATCCATTCACCTGTTGATGGACATCCAGGTTGCTTCCATGTCCCTGCTATTGTAAATAGTGCTGCAGTGAACATTGGGGTACATGTGTCTTTTTGAATTATGGTTTTCTCAGGATATTTGCCCAGTAGTGGGATTGCTGGATACTAGTTAAAGACTCTCCATACTTTTCTGCATAGTGGCTGTGTCAATTTACATTCCCACCAACCTTGCAAGAGGGTCCCCTTTTCTCCACATCCTCTCCAGCGTTTATTGGTTGTAGATTTTTTTAATGATGGTCATTCTGCCCAGTGTGAGTTTTGATTTGCATTCACTGTAGTTTTTATTTGTATTCCTCTAATAATGAGCGATATTGAGCATCTTTTCATGTGTTGGTTGGCCATCGGTTTGTCTTCTTTAGAGAAAAGTCTGTTTAGGTCTTCTGCCCATTTTTTGGATTGGGTTGTTTTTCTGATACTGAGCTTCATGGGTTGCTAATATATTTTGTACATTAATCCTTTGTCAGTTGTTTTATTTGCAGTTATTTTCTCCCATTTTGAGGGCTGTCTTTTCATCTTGTTTATAGCTACCTTTGCTGTGTAAATTAGACTTTTCTCTTACTTTTCTCCCCCCTTTAAAAAGCTGTCGTCAAAGTATGCCATTTCTTGCACACTTTTTTCCTCCTCAGTATATTTCATCTGCTGCTGCTGCTGCTGCTAAGTCACTTCAGTCATGTCCAACTCTGTGCGACCCCATAGACAGCACCCACCGGGCTCCGCCATCCCTGGGATTCTCCAGGCAAGAATATTGGAGTGGGTTGCCATGTCCTTCTCCAATGCATGAAAGTGAAAAGTGAAAGTGAAGTCACTCAGTCGTGTCCGACTCCTATCGACCCCATGGACTGCAGCCCACCAGGCTCCCCCGTCCATTGGAGTTTCCAGGCAAGAGTACTGGGGTGGGGTGCCATTGCCTTCCAACAATAGTTTTACCCTCAAAAAAGTGTTACTCACCTACTGAAAGGAAAATGGATGTCAGTCTGGGAGTTACAGGGATGGGATTATCTTCACTTCAAAGGGCAGAGAGACCTGGCTGTGGAAGGGTGGCTGTCCTTCATAAATCAGGATATGTCAGGACCTACACGAGTATAGCCATTGAGATGGTAGGCTTGTGTTCAGTGCAGTGACCAGCAGTGAATGGAATGGTAAAATGTTGAATTACTGGAGAAAAAAGCAGAATCAAGGCTAATAGAAAGTAAACCCTATGATGAGTTCTTAAAATTAGTTCCATGTCTAGAGTGAACTCCATGGAGAGAGACATGCCCTTGGGCAAGGGTCAATCCCCAAATTCATCATGTGGCAAGGGGCAAGGCAGCAGAAAGTGAGGCAAATCAAATTTTCTGCTGGCTCTCAGTGCAAGATTGAATGATTAAGCCCTGGATACTCCTGTGCATCTCATGAGGGACTGGCCTACTGAGAAGAATGAAAAGCTTTTCTCAACACATTAAGGTCAGAAGAATTAAGAGCTATGTCCTTATTTTTTAAATTCCAAAGCACAGAAGGTAGTCATATAAGCTAAAATCAAAACATCTTTACTGTGCCTTTCAAATAGTCTTCAAGTATGGGAATTACACATTAAATAATAAAATATTATTTAGCAAGTAAAAAGGAATGAAGTACTGATACATGCTACAATCTTGAAAAGATTATTAAAAGGTCAGTCACAAGGCAATTACACATTGTATGATTCCATTTATATGAATACACAACTGTGAATATACTAAAATCTATTGAATTATACATTTTGCATGTACTCAGAGTACATCATGCCAAACGCCGGGCTGGATGAAGCACAAGCTGGAATCAAGATTGCTGGGAAAAATATCAACAATATCAGATATGCAGATGATACCACTCTAATGGGAAAAAGTGAAGAGGAACTAAAGAGCCTCTCGATGAAGGCAAAAGAGGAGAGTGAAAAAGATGGCTTAAAACTCAACATTCAGGGGCTTCTCTGGTGGACCAGTGGTTAAGAATCTGCCTTGTGATGCAAGGGACACCGGTTTGGTCCCTGGTCTGGGAAGATCCCACATGCCATGGGGCAACTGAGCCCCCATGCCACTGCAACTATGGAAGCCCTCGATCCCTAGAGCCCATGCTCTGCAACAAGAGAAGGCATGGTGATGAGAAGCCCACTCACAGCAGCTAGAGAAAGCCCATGCACAGCAATGAAGACCCAGCACAGGCAAAAAAAAAAACAAAAAACACTCAACATTCAAAAACCTAAGATCATGGCATCTGGTCCCACCACTTCATGGCAAATAGATAGGGAAGAAATGGAAACAGTAGCAGATTTTATTTTCCTGGGCTCCAAAATCACTGCAAACCATGAATGCAACCATGAAATTAAAAGATGCTTGCTCCTTGGAAGAAAAGCTGTGACAAAACTAGACAGCATATTAAAAAATAGAGACGTCACTTTGCCAACGGAAGTCCATCTTGTCAAAGTTGTGGTTTTTCCAGTAGTCATGTATGGATGTGAGAGTTGGACCTTAAAGAAGACTGAGGACCAAAGAACTGATGCTTTCAAATTGCGGTGCCAGAGAAGACTCTTGAAAGTCACTTGGACTACAAGGAGATGAAACCAGTCAATCCTAAAGGAAAGCAACTCTTAATGTTCATTGGAAGGACTGATGCTGAAGCTGAAGCTCGAATACTTTGGCCCTCTGATGCCATGAGCCCACTCATTGGAAAAGACCCTGAGACTGGGAAAGATTGAAAGCATAAGGAGAAGCGTGTGATGGAGGATGAGATGGTTGGGTAGCATCACTGACTCAACAGACATGAATTTAAGCAAACTCTGAGAGATAATGGAGGACAGAGGCGCCTGGTGTGCTACAGTTCATGGGATCACAGAGCCAGATACAATTTAGCAGCTGAACAACAACAGCAACACTATATAAATCAACCTTTTTATATTAGAATTTGTTTCAATCCAAAAGCTTTCTAGCATATGAGAAGTGGCTAGGAGTATTTATTATTTAACATACTGACTGCCCCAGGGTCATTTTCCTCCTTTAAAATGTGCCCCCAGAGTTTTAAGCTCATGGTACAAGCATTGCTACAGATGTGTCTGCAGAGACAGGCGATTCTCTATAGTTTGAGGAAAGCAAAGCACAAGAGAAGGTGAATGACAGAGGCCTATACCTATGTAACTAAATTATCTGTCTTTTATGGAATAAGTAAGCAAAATTCGAGTTAAAAAAAAGGAAGCAGCTTATGTGTACCTTGAAAATGAGTTAGCTTATGTAAAATAAGAATCAAAACCAAATTGTCATTCTGTGCCAAACTGGAAATTGCCACAGGCTATTTCCTTCCTTAAGTCAGACATACGAGAAATACTTTTAGGTTTAAGCGAAATTTACTACTTTTGTTTGCTGAGAAGAGTAAATCCCTTTTATTCAGTCCATTTTGTATTTTTTTAAAAAGTTCTTTGCTATTAAAAAAGAAAGAAAGAAAGAAAGACTCAAAGAAAGAAAGAGGGAAAAAATGAGCTTGAAAAGCTCATGCCATGAAAAGGCATGGAAGAACGTTAAGTTCAGAGTACTAAGTGAAAGATGCCAACCTAAAAAGACTATATACTGATTCCAGCCATGCGACATTTTGAAAAAGGAAAAACTATGGAGACAACTGAGGGATTGAAAGGGGCAGGAAAGGATTATTAAGAGAAGCACAGAGAATTTTAAGGGCAGTGAAAATATTCTGTATGGTACCATAAGGCTGCATACATGTCATTATGTATTTGCCCAAACCCATACAATGTACAACACCAAAAATAAACTCTAAGGCAGACTGTGTACTTGGGGGGTGCTAATGATGTTTAGGTTCATCAGTTGTAACAAAGGTATGCTTGGGGCAGGGGATGGGGAAGATGTTGATAATAAGGGAGGCTGTGCATGTGTGAGGGTAGAGGGTATGTGGGAAATCTCTATTTACCTTCCTCTTAGTTTTGCTATGAATTGACAACTTCTCTAAAAGAGAAGTCTTTTTTAAAAGCACTTGTATAAAACAATATGTGTGTAACTGTATTTTGGAGAGTATAACTTATGGAAATGCAATATATTTGACAATACTGCACAGAGAACATAGGTGGGAGTGGAGTCGTACTGGAAGAAGATAACACCAGATGGTAACTCAAACCCATAGGAACAAATGAAGAGAACTACATATGGTGGATAAAAAAGTTAAGATAACAAACTCTGTGAATATATACTTTTCTCCTTTCTTCTCTCAACCTCTTTAAAACACATAATAGTATATAAATTAATGATTATAACAATGTATTGTTGGGTTTCTAACATATATATATGTAATATCAGTTCAGTTTACTCACGAAGTCATGCCCGACTCTTTGCATCCTCATGAACCGCAGCACCCAAGACCTCCCTGTCCATCACCAACTCCCAGAGTCCACCTAAACCCGTGTCCATTGAGTCAGTGATGCCATCCAACCATCTCATCCTCTGTCATCCCCTTCTCCTCCTGCCCTCAATCTTTCCCAGAATCAGAGTCTTTTCCAATGAGTCAGCTCTTCATATCAGGTGGCCAAAGTATTGGAGTTTCAGCTTCAACATCAGTCCTTCCAATGAACACCCAGGACTGATCCCCTTTAGGATGGACAGGTTGGATCTCCTTGTAGTCCAAGGGACTCTCAAGAGTCTTCTCCAACACCACAGTTCAAAAGCATCAATTCTTCAGTGCTCAGATTTCTTTATAGTCCAACTCTCACATCCATACATGACTACTGGAAAAACCATAGCCTTGACTAGACGGACCTTTGTTGGCAAAGTAATGTCTCTGCTTTTGAGTATGCTGTCTAGGTTGGTCATAACTTTCCTTCCAAGGAGTAAGTATCTTTTAATTTCATGGCTGAAATCACAGTCTGCAGTGAATTTGGAGCCCAGAAAAATAAAGTCAGCCACTGTTTCCACTGTTCCCCCATCTATTTGCCATGAAGTGGTGGGACCAGATGCCATGATCTCAGTTTTCTGACTGTTGAGCTTTAAGCCAACTTTTTCATATATGTATATTACATATATGTAATATATGTATAACAATAACAGCACAAGAAGGGGAAAGAAGAATAGAACTATACAGGGTAACATTTATATATCTTAGTGAAATTAAGTTAGTATAAATCTGAAATATATGCTGATAAGTTAAAATGTATATGGTAAATCTGCCATTATGATGCTTAAAATTAAAATGCCATCCAAATTTTTAAAAAATCATTAGAGGAATTAAAATGTTGTAGTGAAAATATTTACTTAATGCAAAAGAAAGCAGCAAGGAAAGAACAGTGGAACAAAGAAAGCATGACTCATGTAGGCAAAAAAGAAGTAGAATATCAGATGTAAATCCAACTATATCAATAATAATGTTGAATATAATGAGATGAAAAATTTAATCAAAAGGCAGAGATTGTCAAACTGAAATTTTTTAAAAAAGCAAGATCCAACTATGTACTGTCTATTGTAAGTACACTTTTTAAAAACTTTTTATTTCATATTGGAGTATAGCTGATTAACAGGTTTCCCGGGTGGCTCAGTGGTAAAGAATCCACAAGCAATGCAGAAGATGTGGGTTCGATCTCTAGGTTGGGAAGATCCCCTGGAGAAGGAAATGGCAACCTACTCCAATATTCTTGCCTGGGAAATCTCATGGACAGAGGAGCCTGGCGGGCTACAGTCCATGGGGTCACAAAGAGTTGGACATGACTTAGCCACTGAGCGGACTTCCCTGATAGCTCAGTTGGTAAAGAGCCCAGTTGGATTCCTCGGTTGGGAAGATCCCCTGGAGAAGGGAAAGGATACCCACTCTAGTATTCAGCCTTGAGAATTCCATGAACTGTATAGTCCATGGGGTTGCAAAGAGTCAGACACTACTGAGTGACTTTCACTTTTCACTTTCAGCCACTAAACAACAACAACATAGCCAATTAACAATGTTGTATTAGTTTCAGGTGGACAGCAAAGGGATGTAATTATACAAATACATATATTCATTCTTTCCCAAATTCCCCTCCCATCCAGGCTGCCACGTAACATTAAGCAGAGTCCCACATGTTATACAGTAGGACCTTGTTGGTTATCCATTTTAAATATAGCAGAGTGTACATGTCAATCCCAGACTCCCCAACTATCCATTCCTCTAATCCTTCTCCCCTGTAACTGTAAGTTCATTCACTAAGTCTATGAGTCTGTTTTACAGTTAACATATTTTAGATTCAAAGATATAGACAGGTTGAAAGTAAAAGGGAAAAAAAAGAAAAATATACCTTGCAAATAGCAATTATAGAAAGCTGGAAAGCTGAAGTGGCTCTACTAATATCAGACAACACAGACAGTGAAATAAAAAATGTTACCAAAAATAAAGTTGGACTTTTTATAATAATAAACGTGTCAATCCATCAGGAAGATATAATAATTATAGTAAGTAGGTGTTAGTTGCTGAGTCATGTCCGACTCTTTGCAATCCTGTGGACTGCAGCCCACCAGGCTCCTCTGTCCATGGGATTCTCCAGGCAAGCATACTGGAGTGGGTTGCTATTTCCTTCTCCAGGAGCTGAAAGATGGAAACAATCCAATGATTGGAATGGAACAATCCAAGTTATGAATGGATAAACAAAATGTAGTATATCCATACAATGCAATATTATTCAGCCATGAAAAAAGAATATCAATAGGGTTTCCCAGGTGGCTCAGTGGTAAAGAATCTGCCTGTAATTCAGGAGACATAGGTTCAATACTTGGGTCAAAAAGATTCCCTGGAGAAGGAAATGGCAGCCCTCTCCAGTATTCTTGACTGAACAATCCCATGGACAGAGGAACCCCGAGGGCTACAGTCCATGGGGTTGCAAAAGAGTCAGACACAACTTAGCAACTAAACATCCACGCATGCAAAGAAGTCACAAGAGAATCTTAATAATATTTTGAGATGAATGAAAATGAAGACACAATGTAATAAAAGTTATGGGATGCCACTTAAGTAGTGCTTAGAAATTTATAGGTGTAAATGCTTATATTAAAAAACAAATAAGATCTCACATGATGTATATAAGTCAAATCATTATGCTATACACTATAAACTTATCCAATGCTGTATGTAAAATTATATCTCAATAAAACTGAAAGAAAAAAAATTTTTAATAAAATAAGGTCTGACATCAATAGCCTAACCTTTTATCTTAGTATATTTAGGAGCAAAGTAAAGCTAAAACATGAAGAAGGAAGAAAATAATAAAGATTAGAATGGAAATTAATCAGGTAGAAAATAGAAATGACAGTAGAGAAAAATCAACAAAACCAAAAATTGTTTCTTCAAAACTGAAACAAAAATTTAGCTAGATTGACCAAGAAAAAATTGGAGAAGACTCAAATTACTAAAATTAGGAATAAAAGAGGAGACATCACTACTGACCCTAGAGACACACAAATAAATGGATGCATCAGAATGAGGCTGCCAACCTTTCCAAAGTGAAAGTGAGCACAAATTTCCCATCCTCTGGCATCAGTCTCTTTGAAGCACAGAAGGAGAAACAGCTTACAAAGCCATTACTGAAAGCCCTTAAGCTTAGTGGTTTTACAGTTGCTTGAAAATCTGCCAACATAATCAGGACAAAAGGCATTGCAGCTTACCTACCCAAGTTGTTCCCATCTCCCACTGGAAAAAAGAACTTGGTGATAACAATGACTTAAAAATGGTAACACTGTGGCAATTACACAAAAAAATTCCCATTACATGAAGACAAAATGATCCACAAAAGTAAAAAGCACTCATTTGTATTTATTGTTTTAGGAACAGCAGCAGATTAAAGCCATGACCCACTCACATCAGCATTGTTGATAGAGATAATACAGTTCAGTCTGAGAATTATGGAGATTCTGGTCTTTGCATCAGATGTAGTGGAAATTTATGGCACTCAGTGGCAGCCAGGTGTTTTGGATTAGTCTTCAGTAAACTCTGCTAACTGGTTCATTTTAGTATTCACTTAGTAAAATAATCTATGTGAGTGTGCACTAGTCACTCATGGTAAAAAGAAAAATAGGACTTGCACAAAGAGGAGCCCCCAATCCCATTAGTGTTTGAAAGTGAAAGTGAAGTCTCTCAGTCGTGTCCGACTCTTTGCGACCCCATGGACTGTAGCCTACCAGGCTCCTCCCTCCATGGGATTCTCCAGGCAAGAATACTGGAGTGGGTTGCCATTTCCTTCTCCAGGGGATCTTCCCGACCCAGGGATGGAACCCAGGTCTCCCGCATTCCAGGCAGATGCTTTAACCGCTAAGCCACCAGGAAAGCCCATTAGTGTTTGGCAGATCTTATTTTGAGAATCATTGCTTTGTTTTGCAACTGCACATGGATTGCCATGTATCTACCTGGAAGTATAACATATAACCCAGTATCAGCAGTGCCTTCCACCTGTCCTTTCAGAAAAAAATGGTAAAGTTGACTTGAACCTTAAAGAGACACATGTACCCCAATGTTCATCGCAGCACTGTTTATAATAGCCAGGACATGGAAACAACCTAGATGTCCATCAGCAGGTGAATGGATAAGAAAGCTGTGGTACATATACACAATGGAGTATTACTCAGTCATTAAAAGGAATACATTTGAATCAGTTCTAATGAGGTGGATGAAACTGAAGCCTATTATACAGAGTGAGGTAAGTCAGAAAGAAAAACACCAATACAGTATACTAACACATATATATAGAATTTAGAAAGATGGTAATGATAACCCTGTATGCGAGACAGCAAAAGAGACACAGATGTATAGAACGGACTTTTGGACTCTGTGGGAGAGGGAGAGGATGGGATGATTTGGGACAATGGCATTGAAACATGTATACTATCATGTAAGAAACAAATCACCAGTCTATGTTCGATACAGGATACAGGATGCTTGGGCTGGTAACACAGATGTATAGAACGGACTTTTGGACTCTGTGGGAGAGGGAGAGGATGGGATGATTTGGGACAATGGCATTGAAACATGTATACTATCATGTAAGAAACAAATCACCAGTCTATGTTCGATACAGGATACAGGATGCTTGGGGCTGGTGCACTGGGATGACCCAGAGAGATGATATGGGGAGGGAGGTGGGAGAGGGGTTCAGGATTGGGAACTCATGTACACCCGTGGCGGATTCATGTCAATGTATGGCAAAACCAATACAGTATTGTAAAGCAAAATAAAGTAAAAATAAAAATAAAATAATAAATTAAATGGTCTAAAATATGAAAAAAAAAATCACATGGAAGCCCAAGCTCTTCTCATGATCTCTGTTAAGTTTCAGGGGTGGAATGCAGGTGGATACATTTTACAGTCTCATGATCTCTTTCTTTTGATTCTCTGTTCTGTTATGTGCTGCATAAATTCCATCCCTCTTTAAATCCTCAGTCGTGTCTGACTCTTTGCAACCCTATGGACTATAGCCTACCAGGCTCCTCGGTCCATGGAATTTTCCAGGCAAGAGTGGGTTGCCATTTCCTTCTCCAGGGGATCTTCTCAACCCAGAGATTGAACCCGGGTCTCCCACATTGTAGGCAGACGCTTTACCATCTGAGCCACCAGGGAAGACTTTAAATCCCATCAACAACAAGATCCCCTCAGAAAGACATTTTGGGAGGCTGTGTGGGAAGAAGGCAGAAGAGTGAAATGACAGCCGCACAAACCCTTCAAGTAATGGATTAGTTTTCTCATTCTTAAAACATCTTTCAGCTACCATTTTCTCCACTCCCTTCTTTCCCCTTCTATCTGTCCCCGCGCCCAGTCTTGGAGGGACACTCCTCACCTCATCCCAGTCAGCCTCTGACATGTTTGTTTGTCTTGATCCTCCTATGCTCCCTGCTTTTATTTTTTCTTTCTCTCCCTTGTTTATAACAACAAACAAATTTAATCAGCCTCTCAAAGAGAAGAGCTTTAATATTTTTCCAAAGGCATGGCACCTGTGAATGAATGCTCAGCCTTTTGGGGTCTCACCTTCAGCTTATTCCCAAGGTTGATATAAGAACTTTTCCTTGAGAATCAACTGTGACCGGCATATAAGATTATGTGAGAACATGGCAAGTGGTGCTGAGCTACCTGGTTAGATAGGAGGCAGAAGAATTCCTCAAGGAAGACAGTAATTTTCTCAGAAGAAGGTGGTGGGAGTGTGGTGCAAAAAAAGAACTGAACATTTAGTAAATATTTGCTGAAGAAGGAGTTAATGGAGTAGGCAAGTTATGGGAAAGAGAGGAGTAATGGGACAGGATAAAAAGCTAGCGTAGAGAGGGATTTCCCTGGTGGCCCAATGGTTAATAATCTGTGTTTCTACGGCAGGGGGTGTGGGTTCGAGCCCTGATCAGCAACTAAGATCTGAGATCCCACATGCCTGACAACAGGGCCAGAAAAAGAAAAAAGCTAAAGTGGGGAGATTATCCCTCTTCAGGAGGAAGGAGCCTCTTTTATGGAGATAGCCTAAAGGAGATAAGAGGGTACAAGTAAGATGCATTTGCCGGGGAGTAAGGGTGGTCATTTGAGGGCATACTTGTGCAGTGACTTGGATTTTCTCAATGAAGTCAGGAACAAGGTCATCTAGTGACTGAGGCTAGGTAGAAGAGGGCTCAGCATTATGACTGGAGGCCATTATTTACCTGTGTTTCTCATGTATAATGTTGTACAATCTCATCCACCATACACACCCACCTATGAATAGGAGCAGATGAAAAATATGATCATATGGATCCTGGGCTGTGGTTTTGTGAGTCCAATAAAACAGAAGGACATGAAGACCATCAGCAAACACAGCACAGACCAAAAATACCATCTAGGGGGAGATGGTAAATTGGAAGAAAATTTAATGGCTCAGAGGACTGGCCATGAATAAGATGAGCTATATCGGGAGCAAAAGAGTAAGCTATAGGTATAAGAGATTGTTGGCAGAGAGTACTCTGTTAATATTTAGAGGTTATCACTGAAGATCAGCTTTACATTATGACAGAGTATGACCCATGGGAACTCTTTCTGTGGGCTGTAAGTGAGAATGGTTGGCATTGAGAAGAATGAGGAACTCAGAAGCTAGAGTGTGGTCAGCTTGGATGAAGGCTGAGCCAAGGGCACAGACCTCACAAGAGAGGAACCAGGAGGATGGAATATGGCAACAGCAACATTGTCACAGAGGAGAAGAAAACTTTCATATTTCATAAAAAGAATTTTTTATTAAAATGAAGTCATAATTTGCGTGGAATAAATACCAAAATCACTCATTTTGTGTGGAAATCAGAGATGATCCTCGAGTGATGATGGGTAAGAGAAAGTATGAGGAGCCTGGCAGGCTACAGTCCATAGTGTTGCAAAGAGTTGGACACGACTGGAGGGACTTAGCATGCATGCACGGCACAATAGCAGAGAGAAAAAGGTGATCGCAAGCACAGTGTTTGACTCTGGTGCTTCACAAAGGTCAAGACAGAATTCTAAAGCCTGAAAGGATTTTGTTTTCTAAATAAAGGATAAGATGGGTGTGGGTTGAATGCTTGCTTGCCTAAGTTGTGCTGTTCGGAAGCCTTATAGTAATGGATTTTGGGAGTTACTGAAACAGTTAATGCAAGGAATGCTGCTCTAAAACTGGGTAAACAAGAACCACAAAAGATACAAATGAGCTTATAGGGAGAACAGAAATAGACCTACAGACCATGAAAACAAACTTATGGATACCAAAGGGGAGAGATGGGGAATAAATTAGGATGGGACGAACATATGCATACTGCTATATGCAAAAGAGATAAACAAGGAGGAACTTTTGTGCAGCACAGAGAATTCTACTCAGTATTCTGTAATAACCTATATAAGAAAAGAATGGTGAGCTATAGTCCATAGGGTCACAAAGAGTTGGACACGACTGAGAGACTTCACTTCACAGGTGACTTAACACACACACATGTATATGTATAATTGAATCACTTTGCTGCCCACCTGAAACTAAGATAACATTGTAATCAACTACACTTCTTTTAAAAAAATATTTTCATGGACCTGGACCTAAAAAAGACTGGGTAAATAAATGGCTCATTAAAAACCAAACACATACATACACACGCACACGCACACACACCCCTCTAAATCCTCACTCTAAAAGGCAGCTGCCCTGCAGAAGAAACAGATAGTTGAACAAATAACTTAAAAGTGCTTGAAAAAGTCTTCTTTCTAGATTAAAAGTTCTTGGTGGAGTTAATGAGATAAGCTGTAAAAGAGCACGTATCTGGACATGTTGAGTAAAGCAGCATAAAAGCTCTGGAAACTTTCATTCCGTTTCTTCAGAACTCACTGTTCCTCAGGAAAAATGCAATTTTCCCTCTCATTTGACGCTCTGACTTGAATTTGCAGATCTGCACCTTACAAAGTACTGTTTACCCATCCGTAAAAATTCCACCTATCAATGAACAGAGAAATTCTCTCAGGCTACCAATTTACCAGCTAATCCTAACAAAGAAGATAAATATTGAGTTTCCCTTTTCGATCATTACTCATAAGCTTTCTGGGACAAAATCTGAAAAAAGGAATAATTCCTGAAGAGAAAGGCATCTGAACATGTGATTTCTGTTAATGACTTCAAGCAGCAAAGATTTAATTGCTAACTATAGGCAAATCAAAGCTGCTAAAATTATACAAATAATGAAAAGTTTGTTTTAAATGCCAGAGTATGCTCTAAGAAGAAAGTGAAAATTTCCCTGATGAACTAGAATTCAATCCATTCATTGATTCTTATTCAAGATATAGTTATACTAAAGACCAGAGATAATAATGAGCATTAGTAAAAACAAAGTTATTTTTAGCAAAATTTGCTTGCAAGTATTAAGGCCTAGATACTCCTAGTAGGAGTCAGATATGTTTCGTTTTTTTTCAGTCTTTTGGAGAAATTTGTGCTGTGTGTGCTCAATTGCCTTAATTGTGTCTGATTCTTTGTGACCCTGTGGACTGTAGCCCGCCAGGCTCCTCTGTCCATGGGATTCACCAGGCAAGAATACTGGAGTGGGTTGCCATTTCCTTCTCCAGGGGAATATTCCCAACCCAGGGATTGAACCTGCATCTCCTGCATTGCAGGCAGATTCTTTACCCACTGAGCTACCTGGGAAGTTCAACAGGTGAACCACAAGGGCCTCATCTGGGAGAACTTTAGATGTGTTCTTATCTGAATTTATTCCAATAATTAAATGCTTGTAAATCTGATTTGGCACACCACCTTACGTTGATGAACAACATCCGTGTTTAGAAATAAAAGGAGTCTGGAGCAAGCCAGAGGAAATACTCCGATTGCTTGTCTGCTGAAAAAGTAGTTCACTTTCAGTATCTTCTAAAATGGGAATGTATCTTGCTTAGTCCAGAAAGAGGGAGGTGAAATCCTATACACAAAACCCATCACAGCTGCTGTGAGAGAACTTGTTTGCTTGGAAACTGCAGGATTGTCATTTGAATGGCTGTACATTTCACTGGTTAGACTCTAATTTAGAGGGAAGAATAATCCAGTCTTCTGCAGTCTCTAAAGTTCTGCCTGATTAACCACTGATTAGCATCAACTCAGAAGAAAGATCTGCTATCAAAATTCATGCTACTAAAACTGGAATTGAAAACCGTAACAACGAAAATGGCAAGCTTTCTTAGAGTCATGTTGTGTGCTTTGAAATCACCGGAGTCCTTTCAGTCTTTGCAGTGTGAGAATGCAGGCTTTTGTTCTGGAGGAGAGCACTTGGTGAGAGAGGGCACACACAGTGTTAGCCAAGGACTCGGCCTGGGAGCAGATCCCAGGGCGACATGGGTATTGGCTCAGCATTTATGCTACTGGCTCTGTTGGTATTGCTGAGATTTTTGTTTCCTCTACTCATAGATTTTGTGGGGAATTGAGGATGGCACACAGAAAGGTTTAAGCATTTGAAAAATAATGAGAACTCAACACAGTTTTCTAAGAGCCCTGATTTCCCTGAGCATTTTGATTGTGGCAGTAATTATAAATCTCATTTTGGCAACCTATGCCCAGGAGGTTCCATGGAAGGAGGGAGAGTGATTCTTCAGGGAAGCTGTATTTGTATTCCAACTACTGACATATTTGGGCCCTGCCAAATTACTTTATCTCTCAAATTTAAACTTAGGACTACTGACTGAATCTTTTGAAAGTTCCAATTAAAAACTCATGTAGTTGGCAAAAACTTTATACATGTTGATGCATAATATCGAAACCGTAAACACTAATTTGAAAGGAAGAAAATAATTATAACGTTACGGGAAAACGTGTACAGAGATCCTATGGGTTGCTGAAGAGCAGTGATATTTTTTAAAAAAGTAGTTAAGGTAGATCTTTTTTTTTATATTGGTCAACAGTTGCTATTAGGACATTGTGGAGAAAAAAGGACATTGAGTTGCAACTGCAGATATCCAGAAGAAACATGGTTTAAGCAAAAAGCCATTGATTTTGGGTTCACCTCCTGCTGGATCTGGGACCTCCCACGTTGTTAGCAGTCACTCCTACATCTTCTCTCGTTCTCCAACTCTGCTCTGCTTTCCTCTGTGTTGGCTTCATTCTCAAGCTAGGCATTTGTCCCATTGTGCTGGAAAGGTGGTTATCACCAACTCCAGGCTTCATTCAACCAGACTAGTAGCCTCAAGGAAAGAGAGTGCCTTCTTTCCCACGATTTCTGGAAAATCATGGGAATGACATCGACTGGCCTGACTGGGCAGGTGCCCATCCCTGAGTCAGTTGCCTGTGAGTTGCGCTTTACTTCATCATGCCAGGATCGCAGGCCCAACACAGAACTGAGAGATTGGGTCAGCATCTCAGGAGACAAAACTGTAAGTAATCACAGTCTGGTTGCCAGAAGGCTCAATGGTATGCTGTTAGCAAAAGAAGAGGGAAAGGATGTTGGTCAGGTAAATACAACAGGTTGCAAGAATTAGAGATGAAGTTCAGGTTACCTCTAATGATAAGATTTCACTGCAAAGATTCATGTGAAAATAAGGGAGGGCAGAGAACAACCTCAGCAGTGTTCATGGAGAAACGTAGTTCCCAATTCGGCTGTAGCTCCAGTGGTCCGACTGCAACTCTGGAACAGAACAGCCTCTATAGAAACTGCACGCTCTCGAGTCACATGCCGAGTAGACAGTAGGATGCATCCATTTCAGTGCTTCTGTTCCTTCTGCTCCGTAGCTACTAATCCACTTCTGCTGTTCATCTTTTTCCTCTCTATTGACTTCTGTTTATTGCTTTCTTTCAATGCATTTCTTCTCTTCTGTGCTACAAATTTTGTTGTCTATCACATTAATTTCTGCTTTCAACACATTTGCTTCAGTTTTCTTTAGAATTTATCTATGGTTCTCTTTCTAGCAAATTTTTTTTTTAATAGCTCATTAATTTTCCATCTTTCTTGTTTTCTAATATGTGCATTAAGGCTATAAATTTCCTCCTAAGTTCTCCATTGGCTGTTTCCCACAAGTTTTGACATGAAGTGCTTTCTGTTTCATTTGGTTCTGAATCTTTTACAATTTTATTATAAATTATTTTTTATTATAACTGTTTTCTTTATCCCACAACTTCCAAAAAATTTGTTATGGAACTATACTATACATAAAGTGCACAATTCTTAAGTGAATAACCTAATAAAATGTTTGTATGTATACCCCTATTTAGCCATTGCTTAGATCAAGATATAGAACATTTTTAGCATCCCAAAGAACATCTTATGCCATTTCTCCATAAATATATCCCTAGAGGTAACTACTGTTGACGTAAATATCATAGATTAGTTTTACCTCTTTTTGAACATCATCTGAATTGGAATCATATATTCCATTTTGTGACTGCGAGATTTATCCATGTTGTAGCAATGATTGGCTATTCTTTCCTCTCCATTACTGGAAACAAATATACTCATTTGTCTATTCTAGCTGATGCATATTTGAGTTGTTTCTAGTTTGAGGCTATTATGAATAAAACTACTATGGATGTTCTTACAAATGTCTTTTGGTGGACCTATTTACTCATTTCTCTTACTGACACTGACTTGGATATATAGCTAGTAGGAGAATTGCTAAGTCATAGGATAAAGATATATTTAGTTTTATTAGATACTTCCATAGTTTTCCATAGTGTTTTTACCAGCTTACACTCCCACCAGTAATATGTGAGAGTTCTCATTGTTTCACATCCCATCAATATTTTATATTGTCCATTTTTCTTTTTTAATTTTAGCTATTTTAATTGTATAAGATCTCAAAGTCTTTTCAGTCTGCATATCCCTCCTGACTATGATGTTGAACACCTTTTTATATATTTGTTGACCATTTACATATTTTCTTTTATGAACTATTTATTTAGAACTTTTGCTTATTTCTATAGTGGATTATTTGTCTTCCTATCATTGAGTTGTAGGAATTCTTCATATACTCTGATTATGAATCCTTTGTTACATGTATTGTGAATTTCTCCTCCCAGTCTTTTCATTCTCTAAATGATATCTTTTGATGAATCTGTTTATAACTCTATGAAATATATTTCTTTTCTTTCAATGATAGGTGCTTACTGTGTTCTGTTTAGGAAATCTTTGCCCACTCCAAGGTCATCAAGATCTTTTCTTCTAAAAGCTTCATTGTTTTGCCTTTCATGTTGACATTTATACCCATTTCATTTTAATTTTTGTGTATGGTATTATATAGGAATCATTTTCTTTTCCATGTGGTTAGCTAACTGATCCAACACCACTTACTGAAAAGAATATTGGAAAGATAACCTTCTCCCGCCTCTAAAGAATTGCAGTGGTATTTTTCTGTGAGTCTATTCTAGACTCTTATTTTGTTTCCATTATTTTAATTGACTATCCATGTGCCTAAAGCACATTGTCTTATTTAATATGCTATGTGGTAAGTGTTGAAATCTTTTCATCTAAATCATCAATTTTTTCTTCTGCAAGATTGATTTGGTCGTTCTAGATACTTTGCATTACCATATGAATTTTTAAATCAGCTTGTCCATTTCCACAAACAAAAATCTATTGGGATTTGACTGAGATTGTATGGACTCTATAGATCAATTTGGATAGAACTGACATTTAATCAATATTCAGTCTTCTAGTTCATGAAAGTGGCATATCTGTCTATTTATTTAGGCCTGCTTTAAATTACTCATTGATGTTTTTATTTCCAGAATTAATTTCTGGATGTTTTATTTTTTTACCTATTAAAAATAATATTTAAAAGATTTTATATTCTAATCTTCATTGTTCATATTATATAGAAATACAATTGATTTTTGCATATTGACCTTACATCCAGTAACCTTACTAAATCCACATCTGAATTTAAATAAGTTGTTGGTGTAGTGGGGGATAGTTTGGATTTTCTCCATACACACTCATGTGCAAAATAGTGACAATTTTATTACTTCCTTTCAAAACTCTATGCCTTTTATTTCTTCTTGCCTTATGGCACCCATGAATTTTTTGTAGTGTGCATCAAGAAATTCTAAAACATATAAGGGTTTCTTCTCTCTTTTTATTATTACTGTCTTTGTTGCTTTCTTTTTGGGAAAAAAAGTTGTATGACATTCAGTTCAGTTCAGTCTCTCAGTCGTGTCCAACTCCTTGCGACCCCATGAATCGCAGCACACCAGGCCTCCCTGTTCATCAAAATCTCCCGGAGTTCACTCAGACTCATGTCCATCAGTTCTTAGGAATTTATTAAGCCCTACTTTGTGGTCTAGTATATGATGAATTTTTGCACATGCTACATGTTATTTGTTCCCAGATTTGTGCAATCTAACTGTGGAAGAAGATGCACCATCTATTGGCTGTTTATTCAAGGCATGTGCCATATCCTGTAAGACAGTGTCCTAACCTTGAGGGTGCTTTGGCCAAAACTGTGTCTTCAGTAAGCTTTTCTGCTTCGCTAGCAATCCAGTGGCTAAATTGGAGATGGGTCACATAGCAAGATCGACGAATTACAGCAGTATAAATTCATCATCATACCTTCTTTGCTGTGAAGTGTGTCTCCATACTAGGACTCAGTGGTCAGGGTCCCACTAGTTTTTCCGTAAGTTTCCCTATTTTAATGTAACAGGCTTGATGGTTTTGACAATTTAACTGGTGCTGCAACTGTTTTAGTCAGACTCTAAGCTTGGTCCTCAGATGCATCTTTTTCAACTGTAGGAAATAAGATACTCTGTAAAGCTGCTATCAAGATTTTCTGACATAACCTGAGTTCTGATTCAGTTATTTCACTTCTCGTTTTCCTTCCTTCTGCCCTCTAGGCAGATCAGAATAACCTAGAGGACACATAATCCCTCAAATCATCATTGTTGTCGCAGAGATCAAGTTCCGCAGCTACGTGACCCCACAGCATTTCGCCCTTTCATGTCATCATCAGAGATAGTTTGAGTAATCATGATACTATTGTTCGTCAAGGATTACCCACAGCCGCATTTCTCCTGTGCTCTTTAAATATTGCAGACAGTTCTAATCTGATGCCATTTTCAAGATTCTGATTTGTTTTCTGGGTTATACTACCAATTACCATGCCAATCAGTGTCTCAGCAGGAAATAACAGCTCATTGAAACTGGATAATTTTGAAAGCATTTTACAAAAGGACAATTTATAAAAGCACAGGCAGAGTAAGGCAAACCACAAAGAATAGTGCAATATTCTGGCACTATGAACAGTAGCATTAATGAAGAGGCAAGGAGAGGGGGCAGTCACCAGAATCTAGTTTAAAGAATTACCTGATAGGAAAACAAGGACTTTGAGCAAGAGATGCCGCCCATGGCAGCTCTGAAGGGAGGTTTACATTGTTGAGTTGCTAAGACATGCCCAACTCTTTTGCAACCCAATGGACTATAGCCTGCCAGGCTCCTCTGTGCTTGGGATTATCCAGGCTAGAACACTGGAGTGGGTTGCCATTTCCTTCTCTAAGGGATCTTCCTGACCCAGGGATTGAAACTCCATCTCCTGCATCTCCTGCATTGGCAGGTGGATTCAGACACTCAGTGCTTAAAACTGATGCTCAGGATGCATTCTTCCTGGGCCTGAGAAGAACCAAGCCAACTGGTCTTGAGAATACAAGCACATGCTTTTTACAGCAGAAGAGATACAAACAGTGAGTAAGTATGAAAAGATGGTCAACCTCGCCATTGATCAAAGAGACACAAATGAAATGACAATTTGCCTTTTATAAATAGAGCTGCCAAAGAGTAAAATGATAAAACTGACAAGGGCTTAATTTTCAAAATATGTAAATAGTTCATACAACTCTATAACAACAGCAAAAAACTCAAGCAACCCAATCGAAAAAAAAAAAAGGACAGAATACCTAAACAGCCTTTCTCCAAAGGAGACATACAGGTGGCCAACAGGTACATAAAAAGATGCTCAACATCACAAATTAACAGAGAAATGCAAATCAAAACTTCAATGAGGTATCACCTCATACTGGTCAGAATGGCCATCATCAAAAAATCTGCAAATAATAAATGCTGGAGAGGGTATGAAGAAAAGGGAACCCTCCTATGCTGTTTGTGGAAATGTAAATTTGTGCAGCCACTGTGGAAAACAGTCTGGAAATTCCTTTAATCCTTTAAAAAAGTTACCATTGATCTGGCAATCCTACTCCTGGACATATTCCCAGAAAAGCTGAAAACTATAATTTGAAAAGATATATTCATGTCAGTGTCCATAGCAGCACTATTTACAGTAACCAAGACATGGAAGTAATCCATATGTCCATTGACAGATGAATGGGTAAAGGAGATATGGGACATATGCACAACGGAATATTACTCAGCCACAAAAAGAATGAAATAATGCCATTTATATGTAGCAACATGGATGGACCTAGAGATTATCATACAAAGTTAAGTAAGTCAGAAAGAGAAAGACAAATATTATATAACACCAACTTATATTGGAATCTAAAAAATAATATAAATGAACTTATTTACAAAACAGAAATAAATTCACAAAGGAAAAACAATTTATGTTTACCAAAGAGGAAGAAGGGAGGGGTAAATTAGGAGTATGGGATTAACAGGTATATACTGCTATATGTAAAATACATATATAACTAACAAGGACCAACTATATAGCATAGGGACCTATACTCAATATATTGTAATAATCTAGAATGGAAAAGAATCTGAATCTGAATGGAAAAGAATCCAGTTGCTTCAGTTGTGACTCCTGGAGACCCTGTGGACTGTAGCCCGCCAGGCTCCTCTGTCCAAGGGATTCACCAGGGCAAGAATACTGGAGTGGGTTGCCATGCCTTCCTTCAGGGGATCTTCCCAACCCAGGGATTGAACCCACGTCTCCTGCATTGCAGGCGGATTCTTTCCTGCTGAGCCACAGGGCTGAATCACTTTGCTGTATTTGAAATTAACACAGTATTGTAAATCAACTATAATTCAATTTTATTTTTAAGTTGGTAATTTACAGCATCAATGAGAATATGGAAAGAAGGGCCCTCTTGTGCAGTCTTGGTGGGAATGTAATCTGGTACAAGTTTTCTGAAGGGCAATTTGGCAATGTGTATCAAGTAGTACAATGTGAATATGCTTGGGTAAAGCAATTCTGCACACTGTACAAGAGCGTAATTCAGGGCAACACAGTCCTGCCTGAGCCTCTTGTACTCTTCTTGCTGTGTGTTCCAGGACTGCAAGATCCTGTCTGCTGTTTTATTGAAGCTATTTCTCGGGATTATTTTTATATAGCTGGTAAACTCAAGGAATAAATTAATATCTTCTAGCTCAAGAGCAGTCTCGTTTAGTGCTCGCTATAAAAGCAGTGGATTCTCCAAGCTCAGTGTTCCTCAGCTGCCACACAAATCCACTGTGTGCACAGCATCTGTCTGGCCCATTTTTTTTTTATCACCTCCGTGGGTGATACAACCCCACTGTATACTGAATAATATTTTAACAGGCTTATTTCTGTCTAGGAGTGTAACACACTCTAGAAACCATCTAAATGTAGCAAAGGTTTCCTTCTGCACCCCTTTCCATGTGTTCCCTCCTAACCTCATTAAGAAAAGAAAACAGGGGCTTCCCTGGTGCTGTAGTAGTTAAGAATCTGCCTGCCGATGCAGGAGACACAGGCTTGATCCCTGGCCCAGGAAGATCCAATGTGCCTCTAAGCAACTAAGGCCATGTGCCACAAATATTGAGCCTGCTCTCTGGAGCCCGCGACCCACAGCTGCCGAGCCCGCACACCACAACTCCTGAAGCCTGCCTGTCACAGAGCCGCCACCACGATGGGAAGGCCATGCACCACCACAAAGAACAGCGCCTGCTTGCCACACCTAGAGAAAGCCCTTAACGCTGCAACAAAGACCCAGCACAGCTAAAAATAAATGTCTTTTTAAAAACAAAGAAAGAAAACAGATGTGAAAATATGCCTCCTGGAGCCTAAAGGAAGAGGGAACCATTTAGAGGGTAATGACAGTGAAATTGGGCTTCCCTTGTAGCTCAGTCGGTAAAGAATCTGCCTGCAGCGCAGGAGACCCGGGTTCGATCCCTGGGTTGGGAAGATCCCCTGGAGAAGGAAATGGCAACACTCCAGTATCCTTGCCTGGAAAATCTCATGGACAGAGGAACCTGGTGGATTGCAGTCCATGGGGTCGCAAAGAGTCGGGCATGACTGAGCGACTAAATTACTCTGGGCATTCCTGTTTATGTGCTCGAGAAGGGCTTTGTGACTGAGGCACAGAGGCTTCTGGAAAACATGACTAAGACACAGCTAAGTGGATCGTGGCCTAGGGCTGGGTGTGGGGACCTCTTCCTCTTACCCCTACAACAAAGGTCTCTGCTTGGGGGAAAGAGAAGTAAGGGTGGGATTCAGGTGAAATGGGTGGTAATAGCTAGGCTGAGGCAGAGTCTGATGGAAGGGCGATGGTGAGAGAGGGAAGGAAAAGAAGATAACTGATAAAAGGTCAGAGAGAAAGTATTCATTCAGCTGGATGAGGGGTGTGTGTGTGTGTGTGTGTGTGTGTGTGTGAGTCAGTAAGAGTCACATGTGCACTTGCTCCAAGGACAGACTTTAGAGTAATTTGTTTCAATGTAATCAGACCACATCCATTTTGCTTACTTTTGTTTACCTTCCTGTTTACTTTTTGCAAAAAGATTTTTAAAAGATTTAAAGGATTAAGAGTTCAGAATCTGGTGTTGAACAGGCAAGGTTTCAATAAAATGGCTTTGCCACTAATTAGCTGTGTAAGCTTAGTTCGGTTCAGTTCAGTTCAGTTGCTCACTCACGTTCGACTCTTTGCGACCCCATGAATCGCAGCATGCCAGGCCTCCCTGTTCATCACCAACTCCCAGAGTTCACTCAGACTCACATCCATGGAGTCGGTGATGCCATCCAGCCATCTCGTCCTCTGTCATCTCCTTCCCCTCCTGCCCCCAATCCCTAATTGGACTTAGAGTCAGAGTCTTTTCCAGTGAGTCAACTTTTCGCATGAGGTGGCCAAAGTACTGGAGTTTCAGCTTTAGCGTCATTCCTTCCAAAGAAATCCCAGGGCTGATCTCTTTCAGAACAGACTGGTTGGATCTCCTTGCAGTCCAAGGGACTCTCAAGAGTCTTCTCCAACACCACAGTTCAAAAGCATCAATTCTTCGGTGCTCAGCCTTCTTCACAGTCCAACTCTCACATCCATACATAACTACTTAATGCAGTCAATAAATATTTATTAAGAGCATACTATGTTAATGCTAAAAATAAAAAATTTTCAAAACAAGTACAATTAAAAGAGACAATACATCAAGAAATGGTAATTAACAGGAATATTCTGAGACTAAAAACTTTACCTCATATAATATATATTTCCGGAAGCTGAACAGAGAGAGGAAAACAGCCATCAATGCAGAAGGAGGAGAAAAAGAGTCAATGGCATTCAGAATAATGAATATAAGATATATATATAAATATAAAATATAAAAGAATAAAAATGTGGCTCAAAGTAAGGAAGGCCTAAATTTCTTCCACACATAATTTCGCCCCCTTGAAGCATGAACACTAGAGTGTAAGTTTTCAAATTTTACCTTGCAACACAACATTCTCCTACAGAGCAGTACGTGTGTGGCTGTGCCAGTGTGACACTCTGGACTTCAGCCCTTTGTCAGTCTGGGGCCCTGGGTGGTGTCACCCTACCTGTGTCATTGTCTATTAAACTCCACCTCATCATCTAGGTCTGACAAAGTACTGAATTCTAGAGCTCATACCCCAAGGATTGCAAAAATTAGATGCGTTCTCTGAGCTTTTCTTGTGCTTTCCACAGAACTTGTCTTTTATTTTTGAACTTTTATTTACTTATAATTTCCACTGGTCTTTCTTAACACCCAGGGAGGCTACTGGGATGGTCAACATGAGGGTGATTTAATGGGCACTTATTTAGAAGGGATCTAATAATATCAGGGGGAATTGAAGCTTGTACTATGAAAAAATGTGACAATGTAGGGGGATACCTACAAAAAGAGAGCACTGGCTATGGAAACAAGAGGGTAAAACAGAGGGTAAAGCAAATGGCCACGCAAAAGTTTTGGAATTCAGCCTTGGAAAGGTAAGTGAGGAGAGTCCAAAATTTAGCAGCCACAGAAGGGCTTCCACATCTCCAAATCAAACAGCACAGTCTCTAAAGGAAGAGCAGAAGAAAGGCTTAACGAGGCCACGTTAGAACATTTGCTGGGCTAGGATCTCCTCTGAACTGGCTCAGAAGTCTCAAGGGAGATGGTAAAGCTATTAAGAGGACATTAGAAAAACATTCTTGGCTTCAGTGGAAGCTTCTCCTTTAATGAGTCCAAACTAAATACATTAATAAACAGTACCCAAGGCTTTTCTTAGTTGAAGTACCATATTATTCAGCATCTCTGGAGCCACAGTGACATTTCTGGGAAGGAATGAATAGCTATTTCTTCATTAGGTTTTTCACAATTGATACAGATGCTAAAAGACGAAGGAAAATACTGGGGGGGAAATCCATCAATTCATTTTTCTGTATATGGTCTCATTTTACTGAAGAGACTCACAAAATCTGGTTTTCTATCAGAGCACAGACTGAAAACCACTGAGTCGAGCTCCCACACTACACTGAATTCCTCACTGAGTCTTCACTATCTTCTATTATCATTCCATGCCCTGCCTGCCCCATGGGTTTCTCCATGAAATACTTTCAAATCTTAAGAAACCTAGTTTTCTTTAGGTTATATGCAAGTATGGAATATTCCTGGTAGGGGCAGATCAGGGAACTAGGATTTTAATATGCTACAAAATGCTCTGAAAAAACATATGCAAATATCTATCTCATGTTTTTCATTTTATATAATTCAACTGAAGATGAACAAGTAATATTCAATTTATAAAAAACAGCTAGTTAAAAAAAAAGGCAAGTCAGGAATTCCCAAGATTCCCAGAGTCAGGAGTTAAAAATGTTACGTAAGATTTTATGCAAATTTTGTGCCTGCTAAAGAGTTCTGATTTGGGCTTACAGTCTAAATACTTCTTTGATGTTCCTAGCACCACCATACTTCCCTCATGCCACTAAACTTAACTAATCAAAGTTACTTTACTATCAAGTGTCTGACCAAAAGGAATCTGTAATATGACAAATGTACTATAATGTTAAACACTTTATTGTTTGCACAATGGTTCAACAAGAAAATGCTGATGGTTACAAGCTTAACAATATTTGAATTCTAGTTAGTAAAAGTTCAGACAACAACCATTCAAAATTCAAAAGAGCTATATGAATAGTCTGGGGAAACTAGAGAGCTACTTGCAAAAAAAATGAAATTAGAACATTCTAAACACCACATAAAAAAATAAACTCAAAATGGATTAAAGATCTAATCCTAGGAACAGATACTTTAAAACTCCTAGACAGAAACACAGGTGGTACACTAATTGACACAAAAAGCAGCAATATCTTTTTGGATCCGACTCCTGCAGTAATGGAAATAAAAACAAAAATAAACAAATGAGAGCTAATTAAACTTAAAATCTTTTGCACAACAAAGGAAACAAATGAAAACACAACCTATGCTATGGGAGAAAATATTTGCAAATGATGTAACCGACAAGGGTTTAATTTCCAAAATATACAAACCACTCACACTGCTCAAAATAAAAAAATAAAACAAACCTTATCAAAAAATGGACAGAAGATCTAAATAGACATTTCTTCAAAGAAGTCATACAGATGACCTACAGACACATGAAATGATGCTCAACATGACTACTTATTAGAGAAATGCAAATCGAAAGTACAATGAGGTATCACTTCATATCAGTCAGAATGGCCATCATCAGAAAGTCTAAGAATAATAAAGGCTGGAGAGAAAGTGGAAAAAAGGGAACCCTCCCACACTGTTAACCGGAATATAAAGCCACCATGGAGAACAGTATGGAAGTTCCTTAAAAAACCAGAAGTAGAGTTACCATATGGTCTGTAGACGCCACTCATGAGCATATAACTGGAAAAGAAGGAAACTTTTTTGAAAAGGTACATGCACCTCAATGTTCAGAGAAGTACTATTTACAGAAGCCAACACATGGAAGCAACCTAAAGGTCCATCAATAAAGAAACAGGTAAAGAAGATGTGGTGCATATGAACAATGGAATATTACTCAACCCATAAAATAGAATGAAATAATGCCATTTACAGCAACATGGATGGAATGGACAACTACGCCAAAGACAAATCTCATATGATATCACTTATATGTGGAACCTAAAAAAACAATTACAAATGAACTTACTTACAAAACAGAAATAGAGAAACACAGTTACCAAAGGGAAAAAGTGGTGAGGAGGGATAAATGAGGAGTTTGGGATGAATGAATACATACTACTATAAACAAAGGGATGAACAATAAGGTCCTATTATACAGCACAGGGAATACCAGACCACATGACCTGCCTCTTGAGAAATCTGTGTGCAGGTCAGGAAGCAACAGTCAGAACTGGACATGGACCAACAGACTGGTTCCAAACAGGAAAAGGAGTCCGTCAAGGCTGTATATTGTCACCCTGCTTATTTAACTTATATGCAGAGTACATCATGAGAAACGCTGGACTGGAAGAAACACAAGGTGGAATCAAGATTGCCAGGAGAAATATCAATAACCTCAGATATGCAGATGATACCACCCTTATGGCATAAAGTGAAGAGGAACTAAAAAGCCTGTTGATGAAAGTGAAAGAGGAGAGTGAAAAAGTTGGCTTAAAGCTCAACATTCAGAAAACGAAGATCATGGCATCCAGTCCCATCACTTCATGGGAACTAGATGGGGAAACAGTGGAAACAGTGTCAGACTTTATTTTTTTGGGCTCCAAAATCACTGCAGATGGTGACTGCAGCCATGAAATTAAAAGACGCTTACTCCTTGGAAGGAAAGTTATGATATATATATATATATAAAAAACATAATAACAATCACTTTGCTGTACACTAGAAACTAACACAGCAATGTAAATCAACTATACTTTCATTTAAAACATATAAATATTTTTAAAAGCTATATGAAAAGAAAATTACTGCACAACTAATGAAACATTCATCAATCCAGAGAGACATCAACTGAGCTACGAGAACAATTTTGTCTGAAATGTGACATGTGATGTCTGAAGGCCAGGGAAGGCCCTTACCAAGTTAAGAAAATCTGACATTCATGTGCAGTAGCACATGAGCGGCTGAAGCTCACCAAAGGAAGTGAATTCCAGAGTGTGCGCATAACCCTATTGCTTAGACCAGGAGGAATGGGAAAAAAAGAACAGAAGAGAAGACAATTTTTAAAACCTCTAAATAAGAAAAGGAGAGTGGCTTTCCCTCAATCCATTTCCAATGACTAATACTGTGATTTTCATTCAGTTCAGTTCAGTTCAGTCACTCAGTCGTGTCCGACTCTTTGCGACCCCATGAATCGCAGCACACCAGGCCTCCCTGTCCATCACAAACTCCCGGAGTTCACTCAGACTCGCGTCCATAGAGTCAGTGACGCCATCCAGCCGTCTCATCCTCTGTCGTCCCCTTCTCCTCCTGCCCCCAATCCCTCCCAGCATCAAAGTCTTTTCCAATGAGTCAACTCTTCACATGAGGCGGCCAAAGTACTGGAGTTTCAGCTTTAGCATCATTCCTTCCAAAGAAATCCCAGGGCTGATCTCCTTCAGAATGGACTGGTTGCATCTCCTTGCAGTCCAAGGGACTCTCAAGAGTCTTCTCCAACACCACAGTTCAAAAGCATCAATTCTTTGGAGTTCAGCCTTCTTCACAGTCCAACTCTCACATCCATAAATGACTACTGGAAAAACCATATCCTTGACTAGATGGACCTTAGTTGGCAAAGTAATGTCTCTGCTTTTGAATATGCCATCTAGGTTGGTCATAACTTTCCTTCCAAGGAGTAAGCGTCTTTTAATTTCATGGCTGCAGTCACCATCTGCAGTGATTTTGGAGCCCAAAAAAATAAAGTCTGACACTGTTTCCACTGTTTCCCCATCTATTTCCTATGAAGTGATGGGACCGGATGCCATGATCTTCGTTTTCTGAATGTTGAGCTTTAAGTCAACTTTTTCACTCTCCTCTTTCACTTTCATCAAGAGGCTTTTTAGTTCCTCTTCACTTTATGCCATAAGGGTGGTATCATCTGCATATCTGAGGTTATTGATATTTCTCCCAGCCATCTTGATTCCAGCTTGTGTTTCTTCCAGTCCAGAGTTTCTCATGATGTACTCTGCATAGAAGTTAAATAAGCAGGGTGACAATATACAGCCTTGACGTATTCCTTTTCCTATTTGGAACCAGTCTTTTGTTCCATGTCCAGTTCTAACTGCTGCTTCCTGACCTGCATACAGATTAGGTGGGAACAGATAAAGCTCTGAGGACCTAAGAACCTCATTAGATCACCAAAACGAACCAGGTTTTAGCCAAAACCACAGACTGCCTCCCTATAACACACTATATCAATACCCAGAAATCTCTGACATTCTGGAATTTTTAATGACAACTCCCAATCTCTTCACAACTTTTGACTGTCATAATTTGAACTAACATTGAATCACACATTTGAGGGAGGCAGAAGAATATAGTGGCTAAAAGTTCAGGCATACCTACCCACCTAGAGATTCAATTTTCACCATGGCCACAAACAAAATTCATAAATTACTACTGTCATACAGTACAGATATATCCATAAGTATTAATATCAAATAGAAAGCAAAGTGTTTTCTCTCCTTAAACATGATCTTTCCAGAACACTCTAAGCCACTTAACTTGGGAGTAGGAAAACGCATCAGGCTAAATTAATCCTTTCCAGTTTCCACTGCACTGTCTAATCCAAAATCACCTATTAAAAGCACATAGGTTACCACATATATTAAAGTGACAAAATATGAAATTAAACATTTCTTATCAATAGTGATCCTCTATTGTACTGTCAGAGATGGAATTCCAAAGGACTGTTCACGCTTTTAGTCAAAATGACAATTACAATGCAAATACTCAGGCTCTGGTTTCTCAAGAATGGGGGTGGGAAGCAATCTTTCTCTCCCTCTTTCTTTGTAATTTTCTGCATTCTGTAAAGAGAGTAGAAAATAAGCACGGAAAATTTCTCTAATCTTCTCTCACAAAAAAGAACAATTGTCTCTTCAGTGCTGTTCTTACGCTCACCAGATGCAATTTGCTTTGAGAACAAATGTATAAAAATCAAGGTTTGTTTTTTTTTAAAAAAAAAAAAAAGGCTAACCACATCTGTATCTAATTAGTCAACAAAGTATCCTCTTCAAAGTAATTACCAACTAACAAGGGTATGCGTCCTTTTGTGAAATGGAGGAAAAATGGAATTTTAGAAAACAAAAGCAGATTTTTTTTATCAGCTTACATTATAATTTCAGGTTTGCAATTTTTATTCCTAATTTTCAATGGGCACGTTTCCTAAAACTTAACAAAAAATTTAATCTGTCAATCTAAAAGGGTTAATGATCCTTAAGAACACACAAGTACATCTGAAGAACATCACTTTTAAAGAAAAACATTTTGTAAAAGAAAAAAATAAAGCATTCCTTTTGTTTTTAAATCTTTTGGTTTCCTTGTTTCTAATTTTTTTTATGCTTTATATATCTAAGAAACATTTAAAGGTAATCTCACAAGTTTCCTATAATGACAATTATAAAACATAACCAAGATGATAAAATGATAATTCATAAATCTAAACTAATATTAACGAATGAATGAATGAGTGGAGAAAACGACAAAGGACTTCCTGATAGGATTACTACTGATAAATGTAATAGATATGACAGAATATGTTTTAAATCACTGTTTAGTATCACTTACAGCAGTAAATATTTCATGAAAGAATCAATAGATGCTAAAATTTGGAGGTGAAAATATGATGAAATATAGGCTATTTTCAAGTTTCAAACAGTTTCCCCATAACACAAATAATTAAAAAGCATAATACAGTAACTTTACAGTAGAGAAACCTGGCAAGCAACACCTTAATCAATGTTCACTTTTCATCAGTGATGGAACAAATCAACATTACATGCCTCCTGATCTGATAACCTAGGAAAAACGCAACAACAGTTCTCTGAGTTTCCTGCTAGAAGTCCAAGACCTGAATCTAGTAATGAGGAAAAAAAAATCAACAACCCTAAAACAAAAGACATTCTACAAAATAACTGGCTAGAGAAAAAAAGACTGAAAAACTATTTCAGATTAAAGGAGACCTGCCTCTTGAGAAACCTATATGCAGGTCAGGAAGCAACAGTTAGAACTGGACATGGAACAGCAGACTGGTTCCAAATAGGAAAAGGAGTACATCAAGGCTGTATGTTGTCACCCTGCTTATTTAACTTCTATGCAGAGTACATCATGAGAAACGCTGAGCTGGAAGAAGCACAAGGTGGAATCAAGATTGTTGGGAGAAATATCAATAACCTCAGATATGCAGATGACACCACCCTTATGACAGAAAGTGAAGAGGAACTAAAAAGCCTCTTGATGAAAGTGTAACTGAAAAAGTTGTCTTAAAGCTCAACATCAATGAACACCCAGGACTGATCTCCTTTAGGATGAACTGGTTGGATCTCCTTGCAGTCCAACAGACTGCTTTCCTGGTCTGATGGAACACCAGACTGGTTCCAAATAGGAAAGGGAGTACGTCGAAGCTATATATTGTCACCTTGCTTATTTATCTTATATGGAGAGTACATCATGAGAAATGGTGGGCTGGAAGAAGCACAAGCTGGAGTCAAGATTGCTGGGAGAAATATCAATAACCTCAGATATGCACATGACTCCACCCTTATGGAAGAAAGTGAAGAGGAACTAAAAAGCCTCTTGATGAAAGTGAAAAAGGAGAGTGAAAAAGTTGGCTTAAAGCTCAACATTCAGAAAACTAAAACATAGCATCCGGTCCCATCACTTCATGGGAAATAGATGGGGAAACAATGGAAACAGTGGCTGACTTTATTTTTGGGGGCTCCAAAATCACTGCAGATGGTGATTGCAGCCATGAAATTAAAAGATGCTTACTCCTTGGAAGGAAAGTTATGACCAACCTAGATAGCATATTAAAAAGCAGAGACATTACTTTGCCAACAAAGGTCCATCTAGTCAAGGCTATGGTTTTTCCAGTGGTCATGTATGGGTGTGAGAGTTTGACTATAAATAAAGCTGAGTGCTGAAGAACTGAGGCTTTTGAACTGTGGTTGTTGGAGAAGACTCTTGAGAGTTCCTTGGACTGCAAGAAGATCCAACCAGTCCATCCTAAAGGAGATCAGTCCTGGGTGTTCATTGGAAGGACTGATGTTGAAGCTGAAACTCCAATACTTTGGCCACCTGATGCGAAGAGCTGATTCGTTTGAAAAGACCCTGATACTGGGAAAGATTGAGGGCAGGAGGAGAAGGGAACGACAGAGGATGAGATGGCTGGATGGCATCACCGACTCAATGGACATAGGTTTGGTTGGACTCTGTGAGCTGGTGATGGACAGGGAGGCCTGACGTGCTGCGGTTCACAGGGTCACAAAAAGTCGGACATGACTGAGCAACTGAACTGAAAAGTAATAACTGTCCATATTCATTCTCCACTGTTTTATTCCTTCAATCTCTTTCCTCTGTGGATAATAAATCCTTTGGTATAATAAGCATTTTTTTATGTATAAATAAAAATAAAATGTGAGTAGTATAATGAGTACTTTGGTATTTATTGAGAACTTTTAATTGCATTTAGATACACACACTTATGTACAAACTTCTCTCACATAAAATATGAGAGAATCATATTATATGAAATTTTCTCCTGCTTGGTTTTTAGAAAATTTATAAACCTCTAACTGACATCTCTCTGTGTTACTATTCATTTGATTTTGTGACTATTACATTCTATTGATTGACATTATTTCCATATTATTTATCTTTATACATTTAGACCTATTTTTCTTCCCTTAAATATTACTTTTTAATACATTTTAAGTTTTTGGGGGTGGAAAAATATAATTTTCTTGCTGTTTTGAGTGAGATCTTTATATAGGTCGTTGTTAGCACATTGAAATGTCCGTGCTTTGTGTGTGTTTATTTTACTTTTAGACACCTTGCAAGTTTCTCATACACCTGTTACATATTTTGATTTCATTATTTTGAATTTTAATGTAAAATCTTAGAATTTTTTAATAGACATGATGGTCAAATGCTTTATGTAATCCTGTATTGTACCCTGGACCAGAAAAGGACTTTAAGCAGCAAAATTTTAATAAAACCTATAGGTTCATAGTATTGATCCAATGTTAATCTCCTGGGATAACAGAAGAGAATGTACACACCCTATTATTTAGATTTAAAAGCATCTACATTATGTCAGCAACTAGCCTCAAAAAAAACTTTTAGATATACATACGCATGAAGATACATATATAAAATAATAAAGCAAGTCTGGCAAATATGAGTATTAGGGGAATCAAGGCAAAGGATATACATTATTCCTTTGTTCTAATCACTCAACTTCTTCAGAAGTCTGCAGTTTCAAAACAAAAATATTACCTTGGGCTTCCCTGGTGGCTCAGTGGTAAAGAATCCACCAGCCAGAAGATCCCTGGCTCAGGGGCCAGGGAGCAACTAAGGCCACACACCACAACTAGTGAGCCCGTGCTCCAGAGCCGAGAACTGCAACTGCTGAGCCCATGAGCCACAACTGCTGAAGGCCGTGCACCCCAGAGCCTGTGCTCCCCAACAAGAGAAGCCATCTCAAGGAGAAGCCTGCGCACTGCAGCAAAGAGTCGCCCCCGCTCGCCGCAACCAGAGAAAGCCCACATGCAGCAACGAAGGGCCAGCACAGCCATAAATAAATAAAATCATTTACAAAAAAACAATGCTACCTAATGGATAAGTAACCTCCAGTTTGAATTTGACGATAGTCTAGTCCAGGAATTGCAAACTTTTTCTATAAAGAGCCAGTCAGTCAACACGCATTTTAAGCTTTGTGAGCCATACAGTCTTTTTCACAACATCTCAACTCTGCTGTTGTGTCACAAAAGTACTGAAAATGAATGGGAGTGGCTATGTTTCAATAAAATTTCACTTACAAAAATCGGCAGTGGGCTAGATCCAGTCCATGGGCCAGTGTGCTGATCCCTGGCCTAGTTCACACCAAAGAAAATGAATCTGAATAATTATACCTTCAGTTCACACATACGGAGCACAAGCTAGACACTATGTTAACTGTTTTATCCACATCAACTTATTTACTCCTGCACCAACGTGATTAAGTAAATGCTATGATTATTTCTATTTTCTACAGAGGAAATGATGTGAAGACTTGACTCATTAGAGAAGACCCTGTTGCTGGAAAACACTGAGGCGGGAGGAGAAGGGGACAACAGAGGATGAGATGGTGGGATGGCATCACTGACTCGAAGGACATGAGTTTGAGCAAGCTCCCAGAGTTGGTGATGGACAGGGAGTCCTGGCGTGCTGCATTCCATGGGGTCACAAAGAGTCGGACACTGAGCGACTGAACAATAGCAAAGGAAATGAGTCTAGAGAAGTTAAGGAACTTGCCCAAGGTCATATATCCAGTAAAGCGTAGGCTCTGGGTTTGAACCAGGAAGGGTTATCTACATACAACGAACTGTGAGCAATATGCTGCACTTCTCACGTGGATGAACTGTCACCTGCAACACCCAGGAACTAAAACCATTTTAACAATAGCTAAACCGCCACCCAACATCAGGGTTTACATTACGAAAAGCCACTTTTCACAAACCTCCTGCAGCTGCTGAGAAATAAGTCCCAGTTGATCCTGCCGTCTTTCCACCAGCTCTCTTTCTGTTCGCATCTCTTTCTCTATTTCCTGAAGCCGCCGCTCCACTCGATCTGAAACCTTAACATAAAGAAAGAAAAAAGTGCCATGATAGAGCTGCTAGGAAAAAAGAAAAAAGACTGAAGAGTATTTTATGCCAGATACACTACTGGCTAAAGCATTTAAGACTGTGGTTGATTTGTAGAACCATTTTTAATGACGTTTATAAAGCAGGTCACAAAAATACTCACTAAAAGTTCCAATAGTAAACAATCATTAGTCTCCAATTAATCCAAACCTAGACCCTAGAAAAAGACTGAAATGTTTCAAAGTATAACCTATGTCTAAAGATCAGAGTGAAAGGTAATAAATTAGAAAAGAGTGCCCTCTGGTGAGTTAGAAGACAATTACCAATTTTGCCCTCAACTGTATTTATTACTATATGAATGATAAACTGTTCTATTTAGTTTTCATTTTAATTATCTAAAACCATGACCTGCCTTGGAAGGTTTTGATGTTTATATGCAGCAAATAATTGAAAGAGCTTGTCAACCTTTGCTACTATGATGTGCTAAAAATAAACCAGCTGTAAAAGATCAAAAAATCAAGTCACACAGAAAAATGTTTAATTGGGACTCTCTAAAATAAACATGAAAGAATTTATTCTCTGATGTAAGATTTTTCCTTGCTAAAAGTTATTCACATTCAAACACACTTCATGTGTATTATTATACAGACCCCTAAATAAAATATACACTACTTGACTACTTGTATATATTTGGTATAGGAGGATACGATAAAAGACATTTGTATTCATTTAAGAGAAGCAATATATACAGCCCTGTTACAGGAAATCTTTTACCACAAATTCTATAGAGTCAATAAAGGTCTTGGTCACAAGGGATCTTACTGAGGCAACAGAAATATTCCAAACTAGATTATTAAAACAAGACCTGGTGCTGACTGTGGCTCAGAACGTGAGCTCCTTATTGCAAATTCAGGCTTAAACAGAAGAAAGCAGAGAAAACCACTAGGTCATTCAGGTATGACCTAAATCAAATCCCTTATGATTAGACAGTGGAGGCAATGAATAGATTCAAATGATTAGATCTGGTAGACAGAGTGTCTGAAGAACTATGGACAAAGGTTCATCGTATGGTAAAAGAAGGAGGCAGTGACCAAAACCATCCCAAAGAAAAAGAAACGCAAGAAGGCAAAGGGGTTATCTGAGGAGGCTTTACAAATAGCTGAGAAAAGAAGTAAAGGGCAAAGGAGAAAGAGAAAGATATATCCAACTGAATGAAGAGTTCCAGAGACTAGAAAGGAAAGATAGGAAGGCCTTCTTCAATGAACAATGCAAAGAAGTAGAGGAAAACAACAGAATGGGAAAGAGTAGAAACCTTTTCAAGAAAATTGGAGATATCAAGCGAATATTTCATGCAAGGATGGACATGATAAAGGACAGAAACAGTAAGGACCTAAAAAAAAGCAGAAGAGAGTAAGAGGTGGCAAATACACAGAGAAGAACCATACAAAGAAGGTCTTAATGATCTGAATAACCACAATAGTAAATTTGGAAAACTCAGGAGTGGCCACAGGACTAGAAAAGGTCAGTTTACATTCCAATCTCAAAGAAAGACAATGCCAGAGAATGTTCAAACTATCTCACAACTGCACTCATCTCACACACTAGCAAAGTAATGCTCAAAATTCTCCAAGCCAGGCTTCAACATAACGTGAATCAAGAACTTCTAGATGTTCAAGCTGGATTTAGAAAAGGCAGAGAAACCAGAGAACAAACTACCAACAACCACTGGCTCATTGAAAACGCAAGACAATCGGAGCGAAACATCTACTCCTGCTTCACTGACTATTCAAATGCCTTTGACGGTGTGGATCACAACAAACTATGGAAAATTAAAGAGATGGGAATACCAGATCATTTTACCTGCCTCCTGAGAAACCTGTATACTGGTTAAGAAGCAATAATTAGAACCAGACAAGGAACAACAGACTGATTAAAAATTGGGAAAAGAGAAAGTCAAGGCTGTATACTGTCACCCTGCTTATTTAACTTACAGAGTACACCATGCAAAATGCTGGGTTGGATAAATCACAAGCTGGAATTAAGATTGCTGGGAGAAATACCAACAACCTCAGATATACACCATTCTAATGGCAGAAAGCAAAGAGGAACTAAAGAGCCCCTTGATGGAGTTAGAAGAAGAGAGTGAAAAAGCTGGTTTAAAATTCAGCATTCAAAAAACTAAGATCATGGCATCTGGCCCCATCACTTCATGGCAAATAGATGGGGAAAAAATGGAAACAGTGACAGATGTTATTTTCTTATGCTCCAAAATCACTGTGGATGTTGACTGCAGTCATGAAATTAAAAGACTCTTGCTCCTTGGAAGAAAAGCTATGACTAACCTGAACAGTGTATTAAAAAGCAGAGCCATCACTTTGCTGACAAAAGTCTGTACAGTCAAAGCTGTGGCTTTTCCAGTAGTCATTTACGGATGGGCGAGTTGGACCATAAAGAAGGCTGAACACCAAAAAACTGATGCTTTTGAACTGTAGTGCTGGGGAACACTCTTGAGAGTCCCTTGGACTGCAAGGAGATCAAACCAGTCAATCCTAAAGGTAATCAACCCTCAAAAGTTGCTAAAAGGACTGGTGCTGAAGCTCCAATACTTTGGCCACCTGATGCTAAGAGTTGCCTCAATAGAAAAGACCCTGATGCCAGCAAAGACTGAAGCCAAAGGGAGTGGCAGGGGGATGGGATGGTTAGAGAGCACCAAGGACTCAATGGACATGAGTTTGTGCAAACTCTAGGAGGCAGTGAAGAACAGAGAAACCTGACGTGCTACCATCTACAGGGTCACAAACAGTTGGACACAACTTAGTGACTGAACAGACAGACACAAAACTAGATTATGGTGATAGGTGCATAACTCAGTACATTTACTAAAAATTATTTAATTGCACAGTTAAAGCAGATTAATTTTATGGTAAACTATACCTCAAATCAGGTTATTTTCTGAAAAGACCTGGCAAACATAAGTTCAATTAGTCAATAAAGGTTAAGCAAAAATATTCCATCAAAAATTAGTAGTTAACATTTACTAAGACTGGTAAGTCTTGGGTTTCCAACTTTGAGTGCTCAAGAGTAATTAAGATATATACTATGATATTCAGAGTACTTTACTAACACCTCAAAACACCTTTAGCATCAGGCTTCTAATTTATTCTAGCAATCAACACTAATATCCCAACAATTTACTACTGCATCTGAAATAAAGGCAGTACTTGCTGTTACAGAAACAATATTAAAAATAAATCAAAAAATAAAGATAATTCATTCTATGAAGAAAAGTTATGACCAACCTAGATAGCATATTCAAAAGCAGAGACATTACTTTGCCGACTAAGGTCCGTCTAGTTAAGGCTATGGTTTTTCCATGCTGAGATTCATGGGGTCGCAAAGAGTCAGACACGACTGAGCGACTGAACTGAACTGAATACCTTCATTGCTCACTCAATATGAAAAGTAATACCAACACGTATTAAAAATAAATAATAGGGAATGATCTCAAACATATTAGGATGGCGATTATCAACAGAAACCAGAAAACAATGTCGGGGAGGCTGAGGTGAAACTGAAACCCCCATTGCTAATGGGGTGCACAAGTGTGGGGCCACTATGGAAAACAGTCCAGCGGCTGCTTAAAAAAGAAAGATTAGAGTTACCACATGATTCAGCAACTGCGTTTCTAGGCATACACCTAAAAGAACCGAAATCTGGGTCTCAAAGAGATTATTATATCCATGTTCATGGCAGCATTACTCACAACAGCCAAAAGGCAGAAGCAACTCAAGTGTCCATGTACCACGGTGGGTGCAGGGCCCTGGGGGAGGAGGAATAAGTAGCTGCTGTTTGACGGGTGCAGCTCCAGTTTCGTAAGATGAAGAGACTTCTGTGTTTGGTTGGACAACAATGTGGAAGTACATAACACTAACGAACACTTAAAAATTGGTAAGACCATAAATTTTGTTATATATATTTCACAATTAAAAATAAACAGATAAGATAGAATGATAAAAAAAAGGTTTTAATCTATCAATATCATTTATCAGAGAAAAATAACATTAAGTATTTTGTTGTATACTCCCAAGAAATCTTTCTATGCATATGTATATGACTAGTCAAACATATATCCATTTCATTTAAATTTTTAAACAAAAATTGGGATATAAGAGCTTTGTAAGTTTTTTCAGTTTATATATATATATACACACACACACACACACACACAATGTATATATACATATTTTTTTCTTTTTGCAGTTCACATATCATGGATAAATTTCCATGACAACCAATCTATATCCTGATTTTTAGCAAAGGTATAGTTTTCTGTCCACTGATTAAAATGATTCCCTGTTTATAATGGGATAACTGTAATTTATTTTTATTGGCACATGTTGTGACAGACACTCCTGTATAAGATTATTTTTGTAAACTCAAAATACGATCTTTAAGTAGAATTATTAAGGCAAAAGATATGAGTCAAAAAAATTTTTTTAAATATGGACTTGACAGAATTTTGAACTTTTACCCAAATTTTTAATTCTAAAAAGACCGAACAGATGAAGCAAGGTATTAACCATGAATCACAAAACAAACTAATGAGAAAACTGATTCCAATACAAGTCTCCTTTTTCAGCAGCATCTGTAATTCTCAGCTCCATTTTCACACACTCATTCATTCAGTAAGAATATACAGACACTAATTTGTTCCAGCTTAATGCTATGCAGAGGTCAGAGATACAGCAATACACGGATGTATCCACAGACCCTACCTTTCAATAACTTTTGTCCACTGAAGACTGACACTGAATGAGTAATTAGAAATTTTCTAACTAAATTCAATGAGTTGAACAACTGAGGTACTTCAGGAAAGCAGGCTGTGCCTATTATTAGCATCCTATCAAAATGTAAGCAATTTAAGTAACTAAACACCAAAATCAAAACCCAAGATTATTTAGCCATTATCTACCTTACCACCATAACTGGTACATGAAATGAGACTGAGTTACCATATTTGAAGGACTCTCCGTTTTGACATAACTGTTGTGTTAGGCAGTTTCTGACAGGGTTTCAACAGTCTCTGCTTCCTGGTGTTCATACACTGGTAATAACTTCCTCCCCTTGAGTGTGGGCTGGCCCTAGTACTTCCTTCTAGAGAACAGAATATGACAAAAGTGATGATGTGTCATTTCAATGATTAGGAAACAATAAACTCTAACTTTCAACTTAATAGCATGTTTTCACTTCTCACTTGCTCACTCTGAAGAGGCAAGCTGCCATGTACTGAAATGCTTTGTGTAGAGACCACATGTCAAAGAAACAAAAGAGGTCTCTGACCAACAGAGGCCTGATGCTTCAATCCAATAACCTAAAAGGAACCAAATGAGCAAGGAAAAAGATCCATTCTAGTGAAGCCTTGAGATGACCATAGCCTGTGAAAGACCCAGAGCCACATCTGAATTTCTAATCCATATTAACTGTGAAATAATAAACGTTTAAAGCCACTAAGTTTTGGGAGATTTGTTATGCAGCCATAGATAGTTAACTAATGTCACTTTTTTAATTGATTTACAAATAAATCCTCACCCAAGAAATAAACTAGAGAGTCTGATGAAGAAGAAGAAAATATACATATATATGTTTTTTCCACTTCATCCACAAAATTTCTATCCATTTCACATAATTTTCTTCTCATTTCTAACTATTAAGACCCCCATTTCATCCATGGTATAGGGATTTTTAAATAGACAGGTGGCTGGTCAGTACTGAGAAACAGCTCAACAGTACTGAGAAAAAAATAAAACATATACACAAACTAGCATGATTGAAACTGAATAAACACACAAACTATTTTATGAATTTCATTGACTGTGTGGATCACACCAAACTGTGGAAAATTCTTCAAGAGATTGGAATACCAGATCACCTTACCTGCCTCCTATGAAACCTGCATGCAGGTCAGGAAGCAACAGTTAGAACTGGACATGGAACAAAGGACTGGTTCCAAATCAGGAAAGGAGTACGTCAAGTCTGTATACTGTCACCCTGCTTATTTCACTTATATGCAGAGTACATCATGCAAAATGCTGTGCTGGATGAAACACAAGCTGGAATCAAGACTGCTGGGAGAAATATCAACAACCTCAGAAATGCAGATGAGACCACCCTAATGGCAGAAAGTGACGAGGAACTAAATGCTTCTTGATGAAGGTAAAAGAAGAGAGTGAAAAGGCTGGCTTAAAACTCAGCATTGAAAAACCTAAAATCATGGCATCTGGTCCATCACTTCATGGCAAATAGATGGGGAAACAATGGAAACAGTGACAGACTTTATTTTCTTGGGCTCCAAAATCACTGCAGATGGTGACTGCAGCCATGAAATTAAAAGACACTTGCTCCTTGGAAGAAAGGCTATGACAAAAGACAGCACATTAAAAAGCAGAGACATTACTTTGCCAACAAAATCTGTATAGTCAAAGCTATGGTTTTTCCTGTTGTCATGTACAGATATGAGAGCTGGACCATAAAGAAGCCTGAGTGCCAAAGAATTGAGGCTTTTGAACTGTGGTGTTGGAGAAGACTCTTGAGAACGCTTTGGACTGCAAGGAGATCAAACCAGTCAATCCTAAAGGAAATTAGTCCTGAATATTCATTAGAAGGACTGATGCTAAAGCTGAAACTCCAATACTTTGGCCACCTGATGGAATGAGCAGAGTCATTAGAAAAGACCCTGATGCTGGGAAAGATTGAAGGCAAGAGAGGAATGGGATGACTGAGGACAAGATAGTTAGATGGCATCACCGACTCAATGGATATGAGTTTGAGCAATCTCTAGGAGATGATGAAGGACAGGGAAGCCTGGCATGCTGCAGTCCACAGGGTTGCAAATAGTTGGACATGACTGAGTGACTGAACAACAACAAAATTATAATCATCCTATAGGGCTACCTAAGTATCTAGATCTAATCATCCAGAGAGATTAATATGCTCAAAATATTTTCCTTTTTCTACTGTTAATACTTGTATTGAGTCAAGCAACAATCAAGGACCTAAAACATACATTTGGATAGCTCCAGTTTTCTCTTTGTTTATTCTTTTTCATCTCTTTCTATGTTATATTCTGTATCAATTAGGGTACAGTCTAGATTCTTCCAAAAGGATCAAATACACATCAGCTCAAATAAGATAAGGGTTTCTTTCTCTCTCATCTTACTGCCCAGAAGAAAGTAAGATAAGCTGTCAGGCCACTCTCTTCCCTAAGGTCATTCACAGATCCAGGTTCCTTCCATCTGTTGCTCCATCACCCCCAGACTGTTAGCCTCACCTGCATGGTTTAAGCTGGGTCAGTGCGACAACCCCATTTCAACCCACAGAGAGACAGAGGAAGTCTCAGTCAAGTGGCTTTGTTTTCAAGGAGACAGCCCAAAAGGTGCATGTACCACTTTTACTCACACCTAGTCAGTCACATGGTCACAATTTACACACGTAGGAAATCTAAGATATGTCATCTCTACCTGAGTCATCACGGGCCTGGATAAAACTGCTGGGGGTGGGGAACAGGCTCATAAGAGGAGGAAGATGGAGATCTGATGCTACAGGAAAGAAGGAACTCAATACAATGGGCCAATTAGAAAAACATATCTTCATGCATATTGCAGTTTTAAGGTAAGCCACATTTCATCCTTTTTGGAAAAGAGTAAAATAAATGTTAATTCTCTGATGAAAGTATTAGAAGAGGATATTTAAAATACTAATTATAAAGTTGAGCAATATGCAACAAATTACAAATGCACGTAAACTTTAATCTTATAAATCCACTCTTAGAAATTTATTCTACCAATTTATTTTCCCATGTGAAAAACGGTGCATGTTCAAGATCAATAACTGCAGTGCTGTGGATAAAAGCAAAAGATTTAAACCACCTAAATGTTCATCAATATAAGACTGGTTAAATAAATTATGGGACATTCAATGGAATACTTTAAATATTAAAAGAAAGGAATTAGGAAGCTCATGAAATACTAATATGGAACAATATCAAAAATATATTAAGTGAAAAAGGCAATATACAGAAGTGTTTTTACTACACTAATTGCTAACAGTAACAACAAGGGGAGAGTAAGAGCAGCCACCCTAGAGGTGGTGGCTATCAACAGAAGACTTGAGTGACAAAAGGGAGCCAGCCACGCAAAAAAGTGGGGAAAGAGAAGCCAATGCAAAGACCAAAATGTAGGAATGAGTTTGGCAAAACCAAGGAACCTAGAGAAAGCCAGATAATGTAGGCAATATAGCCTATGGTAAATCATCTGAAACAGAATAATCTCAGGGAGAGTTTTAAAAAGCATTAGAGAAGTTCACTGTGATGACTACTTTTAAAAATCACTTGGAAGAATTCCTTGGCAGTCCAGCGGTCAGGACATTGTGCTCTCACTACTGCGGGCCCAGGTTCAATCCCTGGTTGGGGAACTAAAATCTCACATGCTTCTCAGCATGGCCAAAAAATAAAATAAAAATCACTTGGGAACTGTCAGCACAGATATGGACAATTTTAAGAGGAAAGAGATCAAGTTCAATGCATTCCACTGCAGTAAACTCAATTAAAGTGACTGAACAGAAGTATTAGATGATATAGATGGAATTGAGCAAGACTGCAAGAAATAAAAAGGACAAAATTTGATAATGGATTGGAAATGTGGTATGAAAAACAAGATCTGGAGTGAATCCTAGGTGACAGCTAGGTAGATTGTTACACACTTTCCTGAAACAGAGAAGACCAAAGGAAGGACAAATATAAACAGTTCTAAACAGAATGGCACAGGCTTTGTACCTTATGACACAGCATACATTTATAACTTTTGAAAGATAAGATAATTCCCAATAATAAGATTATAAGGATTGCATGCATTATTGCCACCCCACATTTATTTTCCATTTCTGAGACATAAGGGAAAAGCCTAACATTGAAAAATTCTTTTTTACCAGAGTCCATATTCAGTTCAGTTCAGTTCAGTCGCTCAGTCGTGTCCGACTCTTTGCGACCCCATGAATCGCAGCACGCCAGGCCTCCCTGTTCATTACCATCTCTCGGAGTTCACTCAGACTCACGTCCATCTAGTCCGTGATGCCATCCAGCCATCTCATCCTCGGTCGTCCCCTTCTCCTCCTACCCTCAATCCTTCCCAGCATCAGAGTCTTTTCCAATGAGTCAGCTCTTCGCATGAGGTGGCCAAAGTACTGGAGTTTCAGCTTTAGCATCAGTCCTTCCAAAGAAATCCCAGGGTTGAGCTCCTTCAGAATGGACTGGTTGGATCTCCTTGCAGTCCAAGGGACTCTCAAGAGTCTTCTCCAACACCACACTTCAAAAGCATCAATTCTTCGGCGATCAGCCTTCTTCACAGTCCAACTCTCACATCCATACATAATGAGTCAGCTCTTCGCATGAGGTGGCCAAAGTACTGGAGTTTCAGCTTTAGCATCAGTCCTTCCAAAGAAATCCCAGGGTTGAGCTCCTTCAGAATGGACTGGTTGGATCTCCTTGCAGTCCAAGGGACTCTCAAGAGTCTTCTCCAACACCACAGTTCAAAAGCATCAATTCTTCAGCGATCAGCCTTCTTCACAGTCCAACTCTCACATCCATACATGACCACATGAAAAACCATAGCCTTGACTAGACGGACCTTAGTTGGCAAAGTAATGTCTCTGCTTTTGAAAATGCTATCTAGGTTGGACATAACTTTTCTTCCAAGGAGTAAGCGTCTTCTAATTTCATGGCTGCAGTCACCATGAGCAGTGATTTTGGAGCCTAAAAAAATAAAGTCTGGCACTGTTTCCACTGTTTTCCCATCTATTTCCCATGAAGTGATGGGACCAGATGCCATGATCTTCCTTTTCTGAATGTTGAGCTTTAAGCCAACTTTTTCGCTCTCCTCTTTCACTTTCATCAAGAGGCTATTAAATCAGTCAAATTCACTGCCAAAATATCAGAATGTCCTGAATCTCTAAATATAGTTGTAAAAAAAGCAGGATAACAATGAAAGTTAGGACAGCTTTTAAAGTCAGCATTTTAATGAAGAGAGAGGAAACAAAAGCAAAAGCATTCTATTCACAGGATTGTATTCTGGCATTTCAATATGTTGATTCCTCAGATCTTTAATAATATCTGCTGGCTTAAAATCCACTTCAGTAAGTATTAGTTATACACACTGCCACTGTAATCTCTGCAATAGCTATTTTATTCTAAATGCAGTATTGGGGGAGTTCTTAGAGTTCGATTAATAATTAACTCATAAGCTGCTGGATCCATGTTTACATTTCTAATCTTCCTACAGAAATCAAAATAAAAATTTTTTAAATAATCACACTTAATATGCACTCCTATCACAGTCAGCCAGATAAAGCCCAGATAACTAATGGACTAAAATTTCTCCTATGGTATGATGCACACAAAATACTGTTTATTATCATGATTAAGTGTTGACAGAAAATATTTCCCATAACATCATGCTAAAATAATATTCCCCTTCCAATGGGGAGTTTGAAAACAAACAAACAAAAATTTATGACACCCAAAGGATTAACAAATTAGATCTTGGCATGTGCGATAGGAACTAATACTTTCTGCCTCTCAAAGAAAAATGTGTTCTATAAACTTTCAAGATATATTTCAGTTACTGAGAAAAATGCACGATGAACAACTGTAGCCTCAGAATAATGCACAATAAATGTGATTAAAAGCAGTTACCAAAAGAAATTGAAATTGGTAGACGACAGGAGCAGTCAGTCATTTTTCTTTATGTACTTGTACAATATTTAAAAGGTTTCCACAGTGAATGTGCATCACTTTGGTAATCTTATTTTAAACTTAAATCTGGAGATGGGGACCCAGTTGCAGCCTCTGAGAAGTTTAATGCTCAGACAACAAAACTGCATCTTCCCTGACGACAGGCTATCATTAATTCACAAATACAACACAGTGTGTCAAACTGTTACAAAATGTAAACTCTGACTTCAACTGGAATGAGTCACAAAATCTATACTAAGCCTTGCACAAACTGAAAGTAAACATCATGTAGCCTTCAGAAGACCTTCTAAAATTCAACAATATTATTTTTTAAGCTTTGCATTAGACAACTGTTTCTTAATCAGAACTACATACAACCAAGTGAAGTTTGAGAGGATCTGCACTTATGAGACAAATCTGCTTTGAAAGCAAATTACAGAAAGCACAAAACAAGCTGTAACATCACAACTTGATGGGAGGAAACGGCAGATAACAATTCAACAAAGTGCACAATTAGGTATGCACAATTTCCTAGGTTTTGACAACATAAAAGGATGTGCCCTGATGAGGTGGGCCCAATGGGTAGCTCAGTAAATAGTCAAGTTGTAAAAAGACTCACACCAATGAGCTAAGCACTAGTGAGGTGTGACATCTAGCTGCCCTGTTATAGCTTTTATCTAACACGGAGTAATTCTTGATACATGGTAATGATGAGAGAACTCAGACATTCTTTGAATTCAGCTGTTAACTTCAAACTCAGTGGTTATAGTTTAGATCCATGTTACTTGCTAATTTTATTTGCTATATGAAAGAAATATAAACACAGTAACTTGGTTCATTATGGCTTCTTTTATAAAATGGTGAAAGGCAAAACTTAGCAAATGTAATGTACATCATGCAAATTAGCATTTCAAACACCAAACTATCCCACTTGTCTAACAATGTCAAAAACCAGCATGACAACTGGGTATGTCCATGGCTTACTCAGATCTACAAGGATCTCAGAACAATAAAAATATTTCATTTTGGATCAAAGTCCTTGTACAAAGCATGTTCACAAGTTACACACCTATGTAGCAAGTAAAGGAAGACTCAGCTGAAAAACTTGGTAAAATCATGTACAATAAAAACAGCAGACACAGTAATGGAACTTGATAGAAATAAAAAGATTCCGAGAGTTTCACTTCTAAAAATGACAGACTAGACGTGTGTGTTAGTTGTTCAGTCATGTCCAACTCTTTGTGACCCCATGGACTGTAGCCCACCAGACTCCTCTTCCATGGGATTTCCCAGGCAAGAATACTGGAGTGGGTTGCCCTTCCCTTCTCCAGGCAATGTTCCTGACTCAGGGATTGAATTTGTGTGCCCTACATTGAAGGCAGTTTCTTTACCACCTGAGCCACCAGGGAAGCCTGATAGACTAAGTCAGACCAATCCTCCCACTGAAAATAACTTAAATAGCAAAAAATACTACTTTAATATCTGTTTTAAGGCACTAGTAAGCTTAACAGATAAAGTCAGATGAGACCAAAATGCAAGATAAAAAAGAGACCCAAAGAGATAAGTCTATCTTCTCTCTCTTAAATATCAGCTTATTTCTGAAAATGAAGAAAAACAAGTTGATAATCCTTTCAAGAAGGGTTAAACTTCCGCTATCCCTACACCCCAAAACTCTGGACTGGAATCCCAAAGGACTATATACCTGCAGTAAGGATGAATCAAAAATAGCTGAAACCTGGTGCTGAAGTGTAACACTGAAATATCTCAACAATAAATGATAAGGTAATTCATGATTGCTATGGCCCCTAATCTAACAAAAAGGAAACATGTCCTTTCATACATAATAATTATCAAACTACCTGTGCAAGATTTCTTTGAAGAGATGAATATTTCCGTCATCACAAATAATCAAAACCAAAAATAAGGCAAAAACAATGTGATCAAAATCCAAGAAAAATAAGAGGTAACAGAAACAGACCTCTAAAAGGTCCAAACAAAGGAGTTATGAGACAAAAGTATATAGTTTGAGGATTTGGCAAAAAAACTACAAAGTAAAGGGAACAGAAATAAAAACTCTAGAAATGAAATGTGTAACGACTAAAAATAAAAATCAATAGGTGAGTCTGACAGATTTGATTTAGCCAAAGAAAGGAACAAAATGAAAGATCAGTAGAAAACATTCAAAATAAAGAATGGAGAAACAAATTTCTAAAATTACAGAAAATGAATCTAAGAGACAAAAAGGATCAACTGAAAAACTCTAACCTTGCATGAAATGTGAGGTCTAAAAAGAAGAGACAGAGAGTAAGGCAAAAATAACTCTTAAAAGATATGTGAAGTTGCTCAGTCGTGTCCGACTCTTTGCGACCCCATGGACTGTAGCCTACCAAGTTCCTCCACCCATGGGATTTTCCAGGCAAGAATACTGGAGTGGGTTGCCATTTCCTTCTCCAGGTGACCTTCCTGACCCAGGGATTGAACCCAGGTCTCTCACATTGTAGGCAGAGGCTTTATCGTCTGAGTCACCAGGGAAGTCAACACAACTATAAACATCAAACAACAAATCAATAGAACACAACTAGTAAAATTGTAGAAAATCAAAAACAGGAAAAATTCAAAAGCAATTAAAGAAAAAATACATATTATCCTCCAAAAAAGCACCACTAAGACAAACGGCTGACTTCTCAACAGAAACAACAGAACTCAAAAAATGATAAAAATGTTATCTGCAAAGTACAGAATGGAGAAACAACCACCTATCTACAATTTTATACCTAGTGAAAATTCCTTTCAACAGAGAAAGTGAACTAAAGGCACTTTCAGACAAATATAGACAGGATCTGTCACCAAAAGACCCACTCTAAATAAAATTCTAAATGGAATTCTGTTTGGTATATGCAGATTCACTCTAAAAGAAATTTTAAAGTATGTTCCTAAGGCACATGTGGAATCTCAGAGATGCAGAAAGGAATAAAAAATATAGAAAGAAATGTAAATCAAAGAAAAATAAATATAAGAGTAAATCTAAAAGAACAATCTATATAAAATAAAAATTAAAAGACATTTACTCCTTGAAAGAAGAGTTATGGCCAACCTAGATAGCATATTAAAAAGCAGAGACTACCGGGGACCAGCCCCGGTTGGATCCAGGGTATCCGAAGCATGGACGGCGTTGGCGATGACAGATTTATTTATTTAGAGATATAGAAGGAGATAAGGGTTTATTAAAAGATATAGAGAGAGATAAAGAAAGAATGTTGCAGTTAAGAAAATAGAGGAGAGAAAAAGGCTGATATTCCTTGGTTTATGCAGAAAGCCAATAAAGCCTCAGGCAAGAGACTTGCTCTGTTCACGTAGGCCACAGGCGCCTGCTTGAATAGCGGAGGGTGCCTCACCTTGGGGTCCCTCTCGCATGGGTCTTAGAAGCCCGGGCAGGAAAATGAACTCAGAGGGCCTCTACGCCCCAGGGAGTCAGCCTGAAAAGAAGATAAAGAAAGAAACAAAGAAAGACACAGGGAGACCAAGCTTCAGTAAGCGAGGCCTCAAAACTTTATTTTTCCAGGGGGCTTATATACCTTAAGCTGTACATAGAGAATAATGGAAGATACAAAGTCATGCAGGGTCAGCATCCCTGACCCTTACCGAGACCAGGCTTTCTCTCTGCATACCTATCTGTATAGACAGGTCTTAGGTGATTTACATCATCTTCTGGCCAGGAGGCCTATTAGCATTTTATGGCCCTTTTCTGATAAGGTTCCATCAACCAGAAAACTTATTTGCCCTAAAAGTGTTGTTCTTTCCAAAGTCTGGTGCCACTCTCAGAAAGCACTAAATAAAGTTAGATTCTTACATACCAAGGATACAACGATTTATAACAAAGAAAGAGGAGTACAGTGATTTATAACAAAGAGAAAATTCATTAACTCAAAAGTCCAGTATTGCTAACATCAAAAACTACTATATTCCTATTTCTGCATCCCAATTACATTGATTAATATCCTCCCAGGTGCCTAAAAGATAAAGGATATGGAGGTCTGGCGGCAATCATTAACTCAACAATGAAACCCTTCACCAATACAATTTTTTGCTCTTTAAAAGGCTCTATATCTTTAAGATGTTTTAAGCTTCCCATGCCTCTCGTGGTTGGGAGGCTGTAACCAATCACATTCATACTTGTAAAAGTCCAGGTAAACCTGTCAGGCAAATTAGAGAGCCATCAGAGGGCTTTGAGCTGAGACACTCCTTTTATATGCAGGAGACTATTAACTGGAGCTCTAAGTTAACTTTTTCCAGAGAAAGGTGGTCGTGGATAGCACCCTGTTAATGTCAGAGGAGTTGGTGAAAGTCATGAAATAATAAAACAGAAAGGTTCTGGTTTTGGGGTAGTCCCTCGAGACCCGACTCACCCTGCCCGCCAGGTCTCTCTGCATGACCTTGTCATGGGTGAGATCTCCCATGCTGGCTCCTGGCAAGAGATGTTACTTTGCCAACAAATGTCTGTCTAGTCAAACCTATGGTTTTTCATACAGTAGTCATGTATGGATGTGAGTGTTGGGATTATACAGAAAGCTGAGCACCAAAGAATTGATGCTTCTCACCTGTGGTTTGCAGAAGACTCTTGAGAGTCCCTTGGACTGCAAGGAGATCCAACCAGTCCATCCTAAAGGAAATCAGTCCTGAATATTCATTGGAAGAACTGATGCTGAAGCTGAAACTTCAATACTCTGGCCACCAGATGTGAAGAACTGACTCATTGGAAAAGACCCTGATGCTGGGAAAGATTGAGGGTGGGAGAAGAAGGGGATGACAGAGGATGAGCTGGTTGGATGGCGTCACCGATTCAATTATCATGAGTTTGGGTAAACTCCGGGAGTTGGTGATGGACAGGGAGGCCTGCTGTGCTGCGGTCCACGGGGTCGCAAAGACTCAGACACAACTGACCGACAAACTGACTGATGTAGTTCAATGAAATACAAAATTAAAATACATGATAGTAACAGAAAAGTGGAGAGTGAGATTAATGGGGTTAGAATTTCCTAGGTCCTGTATTTCCTGGGAAGATCTTTAAGTGCTACTTTATATAGATTTGATAAAAATTAGGATGCATGTTTTAATCCCTTCATTAACTATAAAAGGAGTAACAAAACAAGGTATAATTAGCAAGATAATATGGAAAATGAAAACTAATGAATCCAAAGGACAGAAAAAAAAATTTAAAAACATCAGAAGTGGAACCAATAGAAAGCAAAGAGTAAGATGGTAGATTTATACAAACTAAATCAATATTTACATTAAATGTAATAGGGAAAACTTATAATAATAGGGAAGCAAAGTCCAATGCTGTAAAGAGCAATACTGCATAGGAACCTGGAATGTTACATCCATGAATGAGGGCAAATTGGAAGTGGTCAAACAAGTGATGGCAAGAGTGAACGTCAACATTTTAGAAATCAGTGAACTACGATGTATTGCAATTGGTGAATTTAACTCAGATGACCGTTATATCTACTACTGCGGGCAGGAATTCCTTAGAAGAAATGGAGTGGCCCTCATAGTCAACAAAAGAGTCAGAAATGCAGTATTTAGAAGCAATCTCAAAAATGAGAGAATGATCTCTGTTCGGTTTCCAGGCAAATCATTCAATATCACGGTAATCCAAACCTATGCCCCAACCAGTAATGCTTATTACCTACAAGACCTTTTACAACTAACACCCAAAAAAGATGTCCTTTTCATTATAGGGGACTGGAATGCAAAAGTAGGAAGTCAAGAAACACCTGGAATAACAGGCAAATTTGGCGTTGGAGTACAGAATGAAGCAGCGCAAAGGCTAACAGAGTTTCGCTAGGAGAACGTACTGATCATAGCAAACATCCTCTTCCAACAACACAAGAGAAGACTCTACACATGGACATCAACAGATGGTCAACACCGAAATCAGATTGATTACATTCTTTGAAGCCAAAGATGGAGAAGCTCTATATAGTCAGCAAAAACAAAACCAGGAGCTGACTGTGGCTCAGATCATGAACTCCTTATTGCCAAATTCAGACTGAAATTGAAGGAAGTGGGGAAACCACTAGACCATTCAGTTCAGTTCAGTTCAGTTGCTCAGTCGTGTCCGACTCTTTGAGACCCCATGAATCGCAGCACGCGAGGCCTCCCTGTCCATCACCAACTCCTGGAGTTCACACAGACACATCCATCGAGTCCGTGATGCCATCCAGCCATCTCATCCTCAGTCGTCCCCTTCTCCTCCTGCCCCCAATCCCTCCCAGCATCAGAGTCTTTTCCAGTGAGTCAACTCTTCGCATGAGGTGGCCAAAGTACTG
>SJYT01012073.1:0-13008 GCA_006410635.1 Cephalophus harveyi
GGTGTTGACCATCTGGTGATGTCCATGTGTAGAGTCTTCTCTTGTGTTGTTGGAAGAGGGTGTTTGCTATGACCAGTGCATTTTCTTGGCAAAACTCTATTAGTCTTTGCCCTGCTTCATTCCGCATTCCAAGGCCAAATTTGCCTGTTACTCCAGGTGTTTCTTGACTTCCTACTTTAGCATTCCAGTCCCCTATAATGAAAAGGACATCTTTTTTGGGTGTTAGTTCTAAAAGGTCTTGTAGGTCTTCATAGAACCGTTCAACTTCAGCTTCTTCAGCGTTAGGCTTGGATTACCATGATATTGAATGGCTTGCCTTGGAAAGGAACAGAGATCATTCTGTCATTTTTGAGATTGCATCCAAGTACTGCATTTTGGACTCTTTTGTTGACCATGATGGCTACTCCATTTCTTCTAAGGGATTCCTGCCCTCAGTAGTAGATATAATGGTCATCTGAGTTAAATTCACCCATTCCAGTACATTTTAGTTCACTGATTCCTAGAATGTTGACGTTCACTATTGCCATCTCCTGTTTGACCGCTTCCAATTTGCCTTGATTCATGGACCTAACATTCCAGGTTCCTATGCAGTATTGGTCTTTACAGCATCAGACCTTGCTTCTATCACCAGTCACATCCACAGCTGGGTATTGTTTTTGCTTTGGCTCCATCCCTTCATTCTTTCTGGAATTATTTCTCCACTGATCTCCAATAGCATTTTGGGCACCTACTGCCCTGGGGAGTTACCCTTTCAGTATCCTGTCATTTTCCCTTTTCATACTGTTCATGGGGTTCTCAAGGCAAGAATACTGAAGTGGTTTGCCATTCCCTTCTCCAGTAGACCACATTGTGTCAGACCTCTCCACCATGTCCACCCATCTTGGGTGGCCCCACAAGGCATGGCTTAGTTTCATTGAGTTAGACAAGACTGTGGTCCTAGTGTGATTAGATTGACCAGTTTTCTGTGAGTATGGTTTCAGTGTGTCTGCCCTCTTGCAACACCTACGTCTTACTTGGGTTTCTCTTACTTTGGACGTGGGGTATCTCTTCATGGCTGCTCCAGCAAAGTGCAGCCATTGCTCCTTACCTTGGACGAGGGGTATCTCCTCACTGCCGCCCCTCCTGACCATGAACGTGGAATAGCTCCTCTAGGCCCTCCAGCACCCACGCAGCCACTGCTCCTTGGATGTGGGGTTGCTCCTCCTGGGCGCGCCTGACCCCCCCACCCCCGGCCTCGGGTGGGGGTAGCTCTTCTCAGCTGTTCCTGCGCTGTCACAGCCTGGCACTCTCGGCTGCTGCCCCTGACCTCGAACATGACATAGCTCCTCTCGGTTGTCGCCCCTCACCTCAGACGTGGGGTAGCACCTCCCTGCTGCTGCCCCTGACCACGGACATAGGGTAACTTCTCTCAGCCACCGCCCCTCGGGCGTGGGGTCCTCCTGACTTCTACCCCTGACCTTGGATGCGGGGTAGTTCCTCTCGCCCATGCTCTGCACGTCTTACACCTTACTCCCCCCAAATTAAAATTATTCTTTATGATCATATTAATATAAAGACGTGTGCATGCTAAGACATTGAAATCTTGTCTGACTCCTTGTTTCCCTATAAACTGTAGTTAACCAGGCTACTCTGTCCATGGGGTTCTCCAGGCAAGAGTATAAAGACAGATCTAATCTAATCTGGATTTATTGTTATTTATTTATATTTATGATATTAATTGTAAAGAAACTAAAATCAAAATATTTTCATGAGCCATTAAATGTATCATAAGACTCAAGCTGTACATCTGCTGTGACTACTGGATAAACTGTCCCTGTAAATAAAATATGTCTTTATTCCATCAGATTAGGAATTTCAGATGTGATCCTTAGATCCAGTAAAGCTCCATGCAATTTGATTCATTCATTTATCTGTGTCACTGAAGACTCATTAATTGTCTGGAGGTACCTGCACCAACCAGCCAGGAGGCAGGAGATTCCCTCCCCTTGTTCAATGAGAACAGTTTTACTTTAATATATTTTATATTTAGGACTCCTTGGTGATATTTAATTTGGAAAATGGAGAAACTGCTTTTAAAAAAATTGAAAATCATTGTTAGAGAATTGTTAACATTTAGAGGTCTACAATGGCGACCCACTCCAGTACTCTTGCCTGGAAAATCCCATAGGTGGAGGAGCCTGATAGGCTGCAGTCCATGGGGTCACTAAGAGTCGGACACGACTGAGTGACTTCACTTTCACTTTTCACTTTCATGCATTGGAGAAGGACATGGCAACCCACTCCAGTGTTCTTGCCTGGAGAATCCCAGGGACGGAGGAGCCTGGTGGGCTGCTGTCTGTGGGGTCTCACAGAGTCAGACACGACTGAAGCGACTTAGCAGCAGCAGCAGAGGTCTACTGCTGTATTTCAAAGTACCTTTTAATTAATTTGATTTTGTAAACATCTTGGAATTTTCTGAGCAGTATATGCTCATACTTCTTGACTACTGTCCACAGAAGCACATTGCTCTTACCAGGAAGAGACAAATGGACACAATGATAACACTAGTTCACTGATTTAAACTCTTTATGCTTTGCCTTATTAACAAAACATTTTTGCCAGACCTTTTCAGCATTGCAAGTGTCCGAATCTTATTGTCTGTGAAAACTAAGGTTGTGTAACTACTCTTATTTTATTTTTCAATATCCAGTCTTAGTGAAACAATGCAAATCTATGTATCACAGCTGATTGTATTTGTCAGCTGTTTGGTGTTTTTGTCAGTTTTTTTTTTTTTTTTTAACTACCCTATTTTGGAAAGTGCACTGAAGCCTTGACTTAACTATGTTATCAGCTTGAAGTTCTGAAGAACAATCTAGTAGCAAGAAAGTATTAGAAGAGAAAAAAGATGCAAAATGGAAGATAGGGTGATATATATTTACAAGCTTGTGTGACACTGTGATTTATAATAAATATCTATTTTGTGTTTATCCCCAGTTCTGGCACAGAGCTTCCTTAGAAGCTTCCTTGGAATTTCCTAAGCTGTAAGGATGTCCTGATAGTCATCACAAGTCCTTTTCCACCACACCTGAGTTTAAGTTAATGCAGCTACTTTGGAAAGCACCTAAGGGTGAGAGACTGGTTGCTAGGGGAGTTGAACAAGAACAGAGGCCTGAAACTTTAAGTCCAAACCCCTAGGGAAGGGGCTGGAGGTTGAATCTCCCACCAATGGCAATGATTTGATCAACCAGGCCTATGCAATAAGCCTCCATAAAGATTCAAAAGGAGGGAGATCAGACAGCTTCTAGATTAGTGAGCCAGAACATTTGCTATGTACCACCCTGCCAGGACCCAAACTCCACCAAGAGAGAAGCTCCTTTGGGATCTTGCCTGAAGTATCTCTTTGATTTGTATCCTTAAATATCTTTGCAATAAATTGATTATGTGGTGAGTAAACATGCTTCCGAAGTTCTGTGAGCTGCTCTAGAAAGTTAATTGAAGACAGGTTATAGGAACCCCTGATTTATAACTAGTTGATCAGAACCATAGGTAACAACTTGGACTTTTGCTCCTGGCATCTGAAATGAAAGCAGTCTTGTGGGACTAATCCCTTAACCTGTGGTCTCTGATACTATACAGATAGTGTCAGAATTGAGTCAAGTTATAGAACATCCAACTTATGTCAGAGCATTGCCACCCCCTCACACACACACTGGAACTGAATCTGGCATTGTTAGCTTGTATATGTTGGTGTAAATCAGAGGAATTAGAAGAGATCCAGGGACTCAGTATGTTGGAGGAAACACTGACCAAGAGAAAGGTGACCTTGACTCTGTCACTAGTAGTTACTCCTGGGTTAGTCACTTAGTCCACAAACTTCCACTTTCTTACTTGTAAAATCCATTGTTGCAAAGATGGAAATAAGATAGAGACTAGCAGTGCTGCAGACAGGATGATCTGAGATTATTCCTAATATTAAAACTTAGAAACACTAGATTAAAAATAACAAATATCCTTATCCATACTTAGATGTGTGAGCAAGAGGGTAAGAGCAGTCTCCAGAAATCAAAAGAAAGAGGGACCTTAAGCCAGGGAAGCTGGCCTGTGAATTGACAGGTGGCTTCCCCTGGGAGCTGGTCATTATTATCACCTAGTGGGTGTCCATATCGCAAAGAGTCAGACATGACTGAGCAACTTCACTTTCTTTCCTTGCAAACAAAGAAAAGCATGCAGAAAAATGAAGACTTTTGATCCAAGAAAACAGCTTCCAGAATGGAATTATGTTAAGTGGTGGCAGAAGTTAGTGTAGTGCATGACTTGATGTTTACATAGCCAGAATTATTATTCAGCTATATTGGGCAAATAGAAAGAAGGAATGTGTGGCTAGAGGAAGCATTAGGAGAGAATTGTAAAAAAGGTACATTTCTTAATTTCCATAGGAGGGAGTCAACAAAATATCCATATCTTTTAAAAATAATAATAAAGTCAATTATAAAATACATTTGGCAATACAAAAGTAAATTACAAAATGAATGTCTCAATGAGCTATAAATAGTTTATCTGTAGAGAAAGAATCAGAGTGAAATATTATAGCATGTACCCTTGGAATTCCACAATAATAGGTGAGAAAAAGTGGGGAAGGCTAATTGTACAGAATTCATAAGAACCATGACTCCTTAGATTTAGAAAAGTCAACACTGAGTAAAAATCCAGACTGCAGAAGGTAGGGAGTGCAGAAGGTAGGGAGTGCAGAACACCATAGATAATAGGGAAGAGCAAAATACAGCAAAGACAGTACCACCAAATAAACTAATACTATATTTTTTCAATCAAAATAATACAATCCACACGAAAAAATGAAACACTATAATGTAAAGGAGAAAAATGGAAAAGAAAAAAGCCCTGTCACTCTAGGATTATATACTCAGGTAATTTATTTTTCAAGAGAAAGGATATAAGTTCTGATGGATATAAGGATACAAGTTCTGATGGAATTTACTACAAATATTTCCAAACAACTAGAAAATTTACTTACTCAGGAAGAAAATTAAGTTTAAAATGCCATGAGATACAAGAAGAAATGATGATTGAATAAATCAACAAATGTACACAGGGAGCTAAATAAACGTAATGATAATAATAATTAACTTAAGGGCTTTTAACATTTAGGTGGACTGGAAAAGTGAGGAACCATAATTGGAAAGATGAAAAGGAATGATAAACATTTAGCAAGAGATCAGAGCATGCATAGTAAAAATTTAAGAATAAACTTGGAAAATGCAAGTAGAATGTTTAACTTCCAAACCCATGCAAATATGGGTAGAGGGAGTTGGCAGAAGGATATATGAATAGGGAAAACTTAATTAATGTGATACAAAGCAGAAAAAAAAAAGGCAAAGGAAAAAAGCATGGTTAATATTAAGCACACAAAAGGATAATAGAAATAAATAATAATCCACTATGTAACTAATCACAATTTATGTATATGAATTAAACTTGATGTTTAATGACAGAATTTGTTAAAATTGACTCAAAAAAGAAAGAAGAATGGAATTGGAGGAATCAACCTGCCTGACTTCAGGCTCTACTACAAAGCCACAGTCATCAAGACAGTATGGTACTGGCACAAAGACAGAAATATAGATCAATGGAACAAAATAGAAAGCCCAGAGATAAATCCACACACCTATGGACACCTTATCTTCGACAAAGGAGGCAAGAATATACAATGGAGTAAAGACAATCTCTTTAACAAGTGGTGCTGGATTAAAAATCAAATATAAATGCATATTGTTCATAAATTATGGAAGGTAGGGGAGTTAAAAGGACCTATATTGTTGCTGTTTCTATATTTTGAATAAATATAAAATGCAAGAATGATGTAAAGTGTTAGAGCTAAAAAGTCAAAAGATAAAACAATATCCTATCCTGAAATTATTTGAATAATCCAAAGAAAACTGAAAAGGGAAGACAAAGTACAAAAATCAGAGGAGGTAAGTAAAAATATATACAAAATGGTAGACATGCATCCAACCATATTAAGAATTACACCAATGCACTGCAGATCATACTCTAGAAGCAAATTGAATGCAGAATATAAGTAGAAGAAAGACAATACTTACACAACTTTGAATGCTTTTTTAGCAACTTCTCAACTTCCACAAAGCAACAAAAATCTACAAAATAAACAAATAATTGGGAAAAAAATTTTAAAGTCAAAATTTGGGTCTTTGCAGAGAGCAACAAAATTAATAAAATATTCATCTATCAGATCAATAATAATACAGATCAAGAGATATTACAAATCACCAACATTAGGAATAAAGGTGGAGCTGTCACCATAAAAAATAATTGGGAAAAAAATTTTAAAGTCAAAATTTGGGTCTTTGCAGAGAGCAACAAAATTGATAAAATATTCATCTATCAGATCAATAATAATACAGATCAAGAGATATTACAAATCACCAACATTAGGAATAAAGGTGGAGCTGTCACCATAAATCCTGTATATATTAAAAGGATAATGAGGGAAGATTTTAGCAACTTATAGGGTAAATTGGACAACTTTATTAAATTTTTAAAAATTCCTTGAAAATACGACCTACTAGAGGTGATGCAAGAGAAACATAGAATATCATTATCCCTAAGTCTATTAAGGAAATAGAATTTATCAAAAGCTTTCCTCAAAAAAAGTTCAGAACAGTGTTTTCACTGGTGAATTCTTCTGACTATTTAAAGAAGAAATAACAAGTCTTTTACAAACTCTTGCAGAAAATAGTAAATGAGGAAACATTTATCAATTTGTTTCATGAGGTAAGTATATATATGAAAACAAAACCAGGTAAAGATATTACAGAAAAAGTAAGTTTCACACCAACAGAACTAATAAGCAAAAATAAAAGAAATCCTTTACAAAGAAACTGCAACTCCAAATCCAACATATATGAGAAGACTGGGGTCAGCAGAATTTATCCCCACTGCAAGACAATTAGATAACAGAAAAATAAATTGCAAAAGAAAGCAAAATTTACTTTATGAGAAAAATAATTATTAAGGATGAAGAGAAAAGGGAAAATTTCACCTAAAAGTTAAATTAATTCTAATTATGTATGCACCATTGTCTTCAACAGTATAAACCGTACAATAATTTGAAAGCAAGATAGAGAAATCTACATTAAAGAGATTAATACATCCCTCTCAGTACTTGTGAAATCAAGCAAGCAAAAATTTGTAAACAAGATGCAAATAATGAAATAAATGACTTTATCTAATTCACCATTTTTAAAGGAGGATATTGGAGACACTGTACAAGCGTTGTGATCCCTCCACCAAAAAGATGCTCAAGCTATTATGGTCCTGAGAGGTAAATTCATCTACTTAGGCACTGCCTATATATACCCTTGCTTTCTACAATGTTATGGATATTTTATATGTAAATCAACACATGAAAAAGATTTGTTGGTGGTCACTCAGTTGTGTTCTACTCTTTGTGACCCCATGGACTGCAGCACACCAGGCTTCCCTGTACTTCACCATCTCCTGGAGCTGGCTCAGACTCATGTCCACTGAGTTAGTGATGCCATCCAACCATCTTGTCCTCTGTCATCACTTTCTCCTCCTGCCTTCAATCTTTCCCACAATTAGGGTCTTTTCAAATGAGTCAGCTGTAAGATTGTGAAGCCTCAATTCAAGATTGACAAAAAAGATGTGGGGTACACAAGTGTTCAAACTTATAATGGCCTCAATACTATTTTATATACATAGATGTTTTATAATTTAAAATTGAGACTCTATAAAGTGCTCATGAGTAGCTTTCACAATCTATGATCTACTTCAAAAGGCAGAAATTCCATATTTCACACAAGCTTCTTCTGCCTCTAACTTTTCTCTTGAATTTTTTCTATCCCGTTGTTTGTTTTCAGAATTCTCTATAGCTGCCCACTCCATTCCTATATTGTGACACTTTCTTGAATATGTTCTAGTCAGGCCTTCTACTGTAGCCTTGCTCTTCTCAAGGATGACAATGACTTATGCATCACAAGCAGTCTTCTCATGGCGTCTAGCACAGCGGCCCATTCTGTCCTTCTCAAGCTGCCTATTCTGTTCACTAGACTCTCAAGACCCCTCTCTGCAGGCTTTCTGAACACCCGAATGGTCCCTATTTCTGAGTCTCTTTCATTGGTTTCTCTTCATCTTTCTGAATTCAATATCAGAATGCTCCAGAATTGTATCATTACCTCTCATCTCTATACTAAGTTCCTAGATTATCATATTCATTCTATGATTTTATTTTTTTTTTTAATGAACAGAAGTGATGTGACACTTTCTTGAATATGTTCTAGTCAGGCCTTCTACCGTAGCCTTGCTCTTGTCAAGGATGACAATGATTTATGCATCACAAGCAGTCTTCTCATGGCGTCTAGCACAGCGGCCCATTCTGTCCTTCTCAAGCTGCCTATTCTGTTCACTAGACTCTCAAAACCCCTCACTGCAGGTTTTCTGAGCACCCGAATGGTCCCTATTTCTGAATCTCTTTCATTGGTTACTCTTCATCTTTCTGAATTCAATATCAGAATGCCCCAGAATTGTATCATTACCTCTCACCTCTATACTAAGTTCCTAGATTATCATATTCATTCTATGATTTTATTTTTTTTTAAATGAACAGAAGTATATGCACATGTCTACCTCATGTATCCATGGGAGATCCCAAGGAAAAATGACTAACTCAAAGCAGTGGCTTAGTGCTCTGGCTTAAGATCCAACTTCAGTGGAAGACAAAATGTAAAAAGCTGTGGAGGAGGACAGTTATGGGTAGGTTACCAGAAAAAGTACAGTTAACAAGAGTAAGGTCTATTATATAGGTTGAAGTGAATGTACAAAGTTGTGTCTGAGAATGAACTTTTGTCCTTCATGGTAGGAAAGCAGAAGAGGGACACCTCTATAAACTCATGTTCTGCTTTTAGTCAAATAGGGGGAAAGTAGGGAGATTTTCTTGTGTCTGCTTCTACTCAGTTCCTTCAGCTCAAAATACTCCTATGTCAAAGTGGCATAATTTGGGAGTGGCATGTTTCTCTACCTTTTATTTCCTCCCTTTGAAACTTTCCCAAGAAGTTTCACAGACCAGAAGTTGAGTTGGTAGATTGCTCCATATCTCATTGAACCTGTCTTTTAGTCCTGAAAATAGGTCAGTTCAGTGAAGCAGTTGTGTCTCCTTTCAGGAGGTGATGGTGAACAAAGTCTCCTATCAAAGTTAGGCCTATAATGTGCTAGAAATCTGGTATTTAATAAGATAAACTTCTATGGAGACAAAAAGAAAAAAAACTTAATGACTGAAAAACACTACAAACCAGTTTCTGAATCTGTAGAGCAGCCTGTCATGAGGAGTTAAGATGTTGGACTGAAAGCATCTTTTGAAGTTTGGATACTTCTGGTGATGTCATTGGGTCTTCTTGAATTTTCTGAGGAGTCACAGCAGCAGAGACAATGAGTGTGCATACATGAACTATTCTGATTTATCTGGAATTTATATCAAGTTGTTCAGTTTCTGCTTTCAAGACTTTGGGGAATTGGCAGTTTTTATTCTTAGTGATTTCAAGTCAGAAGGGTGGGAGAAAACTGGACACATAAAGTTGAAAAGTTGTAGCCAGATGTTGGAGGACCTAGAATTCCATATTCAGTTCAGTTTATAGGTAAGTGAACAAGACTAGAATCTGGTATCCATAAAGATGCGCTAAAAAAGTGATTCACTCATGCAGACAAACTTGCTCCCTCTGAGTCCCCAGGTGGACAGAACCATCCCCAGACAATGGCTAAGGGAGGCTAGAGCTGTGTTGTAGGGCTGCTTCAAGAGCTGCAGCCAGACCAAGGCCAGCATGCCTGTCTCCAGGGCTGGGGACAGCATGTCTCCTGGAGAGTTTCTTTGCAGGCAGGAGTGTTCCAAGCCTGCAGCTGAGAGAGGCTGGTGCTAAGTTACAGGGGCATTTGTGTATCTGCAGTAGGAACAAGATGGGAGATTCTGCCTCTAGAGCTGAGCCAGGCATGGCTCCTTGTTGGTCCTTGGGTAGGTAAGAGTGAGCCCTCCTCAGAATGTGAGGGGCAGGAACCAGGTCATGAACTACCCCTAAATCCACAGATTGGACAGCGAGTCTGTTTCTGGGGCATAGGTTGATATGACCACAGAGATGTCTCTTGGCAAAAGGTGCTGGTGGCAGGACCAAGACCACATGGGTCTGTATCTCAATCCACAGCAGGGAAGAACTGTCTTTGGGTCTGTAACCGGGACCACAGTTGGCAAACCTGCCACTTGGCCATGGGCCTGCCTTCTTCAAATGGCCCTTCTCATTCTCGGGTGACACTAGGGTTTCACAATTGCTTTCCTGTATTTCAAACTTCCTACAAAGGCATTTTAAGGTATTTATTTTCTTGGCTGCCCTAGGTTTTAGCTATGGCGTGTGGGATCTAGTTCCCTGACCAGAGATAGAACCCAGGCCCCCTGCACTGGAAGCGTGGAGCCTTAGCCACTGGACCACCATGGAAGCCCCCACAAAGGCATCATTACGGGCAGCTGTCAAGTTGCTGTTGCTGGGCAAGGGATAGCTATTCCACTATCTCTGGAGTGCAGACATCACTCCATTCCACAGCTTTCAATACTATTTATACTGTGTGATTCCAAAATGTGTAGTTGGATGTGTCTTACATATCCAACTACATACTCATCGTCTTTACTTGGATATGGAAAGGCATCACAAGCTTTGTATTTCCAAGATCAAACTGTAAAATCCAAAACACCTGTCCAAAGGAAACCCGGATATATTGGTTTTGCCACACATCAACATGAATCCATCACGGGTGTACACGTGTTCCCAATCCAGAAACCCCTTCCCAGCTCCCCCCCACACACACACACCATCCCTCCAGGTCATCCCAGTGCATCAGCCCCAAGCATCCTGCACCCTGAATCGAACCTAGACTGGGGAGTCATTCTTTATATGATATTATAAGTAAAAAATAATAATAATAATGATAAAAGAAACCCTGATATGTCTCTCAGAGGCTCATCTTTGAAATAAACCTACTCCATCCATCTCATCCTCAAGGCCAAAACCTTGAGGTCAATCTTATCTCCTCTCTTTCTCTCTTAACTATACCATCATCAACTTGTCAGTGTTATGTAAACAAACTCTACTTGTGACACTTACTCTAAATCCAACCTCTTTTTGTTTCTCTCTTTGGAGAAGGGAATGGCAATCCACTCCAGTATTCTTGCTTGGAGAATCCCATAGACAAATAAGCCTGGAGGGCTACAGTTCATGGGATCCAAGAGAGTCGGATACAACTGAGTGACTAGCACACATTGTGACATACTAGACAAAGCTTCTATATCTCTTCTTGTTGCAATAGTCTCATTGAGAGTCTATCCATTTCCACTTCTCCCTCCCTACATATCACACAGTGATATGTATTCCCCCCACATATCACACAGTGTTCAACCTTCAGATAAAAATCTGCTTGTGTTTCTACCATGATCAAAACCCTTTGGTAGATTCCAACCGAACTCAGAAAACTTCCTTTGGTTTCACCACAGCCTACAAGACCTATGTAACCTGATATCTACTGTTCCTCTGACCACTTTCTCATCACTCTGCTTCTCACTTGCTCTGCTGTAGAGTGGCTTCTTAGCTAAACTTCATCCATTTGCAACAGCACTTGCTGTTTTCTGTCTGGACTGCCCTTTCTCAACCTCTTCAATCACTTCTTCAAAGAGGCCTTCCCCAACCACTCATTGAAGTGCAAACCCCTCCCCAATGACTCTGCAGATTATCCTCACTAGCTGAACTTAATAGCTCCTATCTTTACCTAGTGATCATATAAAGCATGTTCTTGTATTTTTTTCTTTTTAATATTCTGTCTCTAACCTCCCTCCTCCCACAAAATGTAGGAACTCCATAAGTGAGAGATCTTTATTTACTTACTGTTTTGCCCCTAGTAACTAGTAAGAACCAGAAACTTAATCAGAGAGCAATAAGTATTTATTTAATGACTGCTGAATTGATAAATTTGGACTTTGCCTAAGTTACTGGCAGACATTAAGAGCTGGATAAAAAAAATCAACTGGTATTTTGTTTTCTTCAGATATACAGCAGGGATGGAATTGCTTGATCATATGGTAGTTGCATTCTTAATTTTATGAGGAAATGCCATACTGGTTTGTTTGTTTTTTTTTTAGTGGCTGCACCCATTTAAATTCTCACCAACAGTGTAAAAGTGTTTCCTTTTCTCCACATTCTTAAAAAGATACATGGATCCTGATATTCACAGCATAATTATTTTAAATAGTCAAGATATGGAAGCAACCTAAGTGTCCACCAACAGATGAATAAAGAAGTTGTGAGATATATGTAAAATGGAGTATTACTCAACCATATAAAAGAAGAAATCTGTCATTTGCAACAACATGGATGGACCTAGAGAGTGGCATTCTTAGTAAAATAAGTCAGAGGGCAAACACTCCATGTTATTACTTACATGCAGAATACAGAAAAATTAAACAAATGAATGCATACAATAAAACAGACTCACAGATAAAGAGAAAAAACTAATAGTTGCTAGTGGAGAAAAGGAAGAGGGAGAGGCAAGTTGGGGGAGGGGGATAAGAAGTACAAACTATTATGTATAAAATAGATAAGCAACAAGGATATATTCTATAGCACAAGTAAATATAGCCATTCATTTGTAATAAATCTAAATGACATATAATCTACACAAATATTAAATCACTATATTATTATGTTACATTACATTATATATTTTACACAAATATGTCAACTATTCCTCAATTTTAATTTAAAAAAAAGAAAATACCACTTGGAAATGAGTGTACAAATGTGAAGTTGTCTGGGTTTTTTTTTTTTCCCTTTAACTGGAAATATTTATAATCTTCTGAAATATTATTTAGAAGAAATAAAATTATATTGAAAGGCACAGGCAGGCATTCCTGCTCCAATGGCTGAAATTTGTAATAAGTGTCAT
>SJYT01012079.1:0-24156 GCA_006410635.1 Cephalophus harveyi
GAGGAGAAGTGGACGACCGAGGATGAGATGGCTGGATGGCATCACGGACTCGATGGACGTAAGTCTGAGTGAACTCCGAGAGATGGTAATGAGCAGGGAGGCCTGGCATGCTGCGATTCATGGGGTCACAAAGTCGGACATGACTGAGCTACTGAACTGAACTGAACTGACCCATCACAAGCATGGAAATCAAAGCTGTGATCAAAAATCTTCCAACAAACAAAATCCCAGGACCAAATGGCTTCACAGGTGAATTCTACCAAAAATTAGAGAAATGCTAACACCTATTCTATGCAAACTCTTCCAGAAAATTGCAGAGCAAAGCAAACCCAAACTCATTCTATGGGTCCACCATCACCCTAAAAACCAAAACCAAAAAATAAGATGCCACAAAAAAGAAAACTGCAAGCCAATATCACTGATGAACAAAGATGCAAAAATCCTCAACAAAATTCTGCCAAACAGAACTTAACAACATATTTAAAAAATCATATATCATGACCAAGTGGGCTTTATCCCAGGGATGCAAGGATTCTTCAATATTCAAAAATCAATCAATGTGATACACTATACTTCAACATAATAAAAGCCATATACAACAGACAGAGCAAACATTATAAAAAGTATTATGATAAATACTCTCCAGAATGCAGGAATAGAAGAAACATACCTCAACATAATAAAACCATATATGATAAACCTACAACAAATATTATCCTCAATGGTGAAAAGTTGAAAGCATTTCCCCTAAAGTCAGAAACAAGACAAGGGTGCCCACTCTCACCACTACTATTCAACATAGTTTTGGAAGTTTTAGCCACAGCAATCAGAGAAGAAAAAGAAAAGAAATCCAGATTGGAAATGAAGAAGTAAAACTCTCACTGGCAGATGACATGATCCTGTAAGTAGAAAGCCTTAAAGACACCACCAGAAAATTCCTAGAGCTAATCAGTGAATATAGTAAAGTAGCAGGATATAAAATTAATACACAGAAATCCCTTGCATTCCTATACACTAACAATGAGAAAACAGAAAAAGAAATTAAGGAAACAATCCCATTCACCATTGCAATGAAAAGAATAAAATACTTAGGAATAAATTTACCTGAAGAAACAAAGGACCTATATATAGAAAACTGTAAAACACTGATGAAAGAAATTGAAAATGACACAAATAAATGGAGAAATATACCATGTTAGTAGATTGGAGGAAACAATATAGTGAAAATGAGTGTACTACCCAAAGTAATCTATAGATTCAACACAATCTTTATCAAGCTACCAACAGTATTTTTCATAGAACAAATATTTCAAAATTCATATGGAAATACAAAAAGTCTCAAATAGCCAAAGCAATCTTGAGAAAGAATGGAACTGGAGGAATCAACCTGTCTGACTTCAGACTATATTATAGAGCTATAGTCATCAAGACAGCATGGTACTGGCACAAAGACAGAAATATAGATCAACGGAACAAAATAGAAAGCCTAGAGATAAGTCCATGCACCTATGGACACCTTATCTTTGACAAATGTGGCAAAGATACACAATGGAGAAAAGACAGTCTCTTTAACAAGTGGTGCTGGGAAAACTGGTCAACCACCTGTAAAAGAATGAAGCACTTTCTAACACCATATACAAAATAAACTCAAAATGGATTAAAGATCTAAATGTAAGTCCAGAAACTATAAAACTCCTAGAGGAAAACATAGGCAGAACTCTCTTTGACATAAACAACAGCAAAATCCTCTATGATCCACCTTCCAGAGTAATGGAAATAAAAACAAAAATAAACAAGTGAGACCTAATTGAACTTAAAAGCTTTTGCACAATGAGGGAATCTATAAGCAAAGTGAAAAGACAACCTTCAGAATGGGAGAAAATAATTAGCAAATGAAACAACTGACAAAGAATTAATCTCCAAAATATATAAGCAACCCATGCAGATCAATAGCAGAAAAATAAACAACCCAATCGAAAAACAGACCAAAAAACTATACAGACATTTCTCCAAAGATGACATACAGATGACTAACAAACACATGAAAAGATGCTCAACATCACTCATTATCAGATAAATGCAAGTCAAAACCACAGTGAGGCACCATCTCATGCCAGTCAGAATGGCTGCCATCAAAAAGTCCACAAACCATAAATGCTTGAGAGTGTTTGAGAAATAGAAACCCTCTTACACTGTTGGTGGAAATACAAACTAGTACAGCCACTATGGAGAACAGTGTAGAGAGTCCTTAAAAAACTGGAAATAGAACTCCTATATGATCCAGCAACCCCATTGTTGAGCATACACACTGAGGAAACCAGAATTGAAAGAAACACATGTACCCCAATGTTCATTGCAGCACTGTTTACAATAGCTAGGGCATGAAAGCAACCTAGATGTCCATTAGCAGGTGAATGGGTAAGGAAGTTGTGGTCCATATACACAATGGAATATTATTCAGCTATAAAAGAAATGCACTTGAGTCAGTACTAATGAGGTGGATGAAACTGGAGCCTATTATACAGAATGAAGTAAGACAGATTGAGAAACACCAATAAAGTATATTAGTGCATATATATATGGAATTTAGAAAAATGGTAATGACAACCCTATATACAAGACAGCAAAAGAGGCATATATGTAAAGAACAGACTTTTGGGCTATGTGGGAGAAGGTTAGGGTGGGACGATATGAGATAATAGCATTGAAACATGTATATTACCATCTGTAAAACAGATAACCAGTACAAATTTGATTCATGAATTAGGGTGCCCAAACCTGCTGCTCAAGGACAACTCAGTGGGATGGTATGGGATTGGTGGGGGGCTCAGGATGTTGGGACACATGTACACCCATGGCTTTTTCATGTTTATGTATGGCAAAAACCACTACAATATTGTAAAATAATTAGCCTCCAATTAAAATAAATTAATTAATTTTAAGAAAGATAAAAAACAGCAATATAGATGGATAGAACAAAATAAACCACCCAGAAATAAACCCATACATATTGTTCAGCTAATTTGTGACAAAGTAGCCAATACACACGACGAAGAATGGATAGTTTCTTCTATGAATGGTGTTTGGAAAATGAAACAGCCACATGCAAAAGAATGGAATTGTGTCTATATTTTATATCTCACACACACACACACACACACAAGCCTCACAATGGATTAAAGACTTGAATGTAAGACCTAGCACCATAAACTCTTAAAAGAAAACATAAGGTTAAGTTGCTCGACACTGGTAATGGAATTTTTTTTTTTAACACCAAAAGCAAAGCAACAAACAAAATAAATGAGACTTCATCAAATGAAATGGTAACAGAAACCAGCTTAAAAAGAAAAAAGGAAAATCCAATTAAAACTCACAAAGGAGCCACATATACATTTTTCCAAGGAAGACATGCAAATGGCCAACAGATACATAAAAGATGTTCAACAATACTAACCATCAGAGAAATGCAAATCAAAACCTCATTGATGTATCACTTCAGAGTTATTAGAATAGCTATTGTGAAAATGACAAGAGATACGTGTTGGCAAGGATATGGAGAAAATAGAAGCTCTGTATACTATTGGTGAGAATGCAAAATGGTGAAACAACTATGGAAAATGGTATGGAGATTCCTCAAGAAACTGAAAATAGAACTAACATGTGACCCACCAATTCAAATACTAGGCACATGTCCAGAGTTTATAAAATGAATATCTCACTACAACACTATTCACAATAGCCAAAGTTTGGAAAGAACCAGAGTTGGTCTACCAGTGAATGGATAAAGAAAATGCACATACACACACACACATACACACACAAAATGGAATATCATTCAACTTTTCAGAATAAGGAAATCTTGCATTTGCAACAACATGGATGAACCTGGATGGCGTTATGCTAAATGAAATAAACTGGACAGAAACAGAGAAAAGCAAATCGTTTACATATGGAATTGTTGTGAAGGAAAGCCACTCATAGAAACAGAGAGTAGAATGGTGATTAACAGGGACTAGGAAGTGAAGGAAATAGGGAGGAGGCTGGTTAAAGGACACAAACTTTCTGATATAAGATAAATAAGGTCTGAGAATCTCATGTACAACATGGTGACTATAGATAGTAATATTATAGTGTTACATCTGATAAGAAAATAGAACTAAAGTGTTCTTACAAAAAAGAGGAAAAAAATGTTTATATATAAGGAGATGAATGTGCTGATTAACTTAACAGTGGGAAGCTCTTCATAATGCATATTATACATTGTGAATATAAATATATATATATATAAAATATGTATAATACAATATGTATATCAAACCATCACATTGTACATTTTAAGTATATAATTTTATTTGTCAATTATACTCAGTAATTCTGAAACAGTTAAAAATTTTCTTTAGTGTTTACTGTTTATCTCCAGCACTATTCCAAATATTTTGACTATATTGTCTCATTTAGTAATCATAAAAATCCCATGAGAAAAAATGCTACTGTCATTCTCATTTTACAGAAGAGGAGGTTAAGCACACAAATACTAAACAACTTGCACAAGGTCACTCAGACAGCTAGCACTCAAGTGCAGACAACCTGGCCTTAGATGTGGCACGCCATATTATTATGGAACCTACTTTAGAAGGAAAATATACAACATGGGGAGTGTCACGTGGAGGCAAAGAAAAATGATGAATGCTGCTTGTAGAGCTGCAAGGGTGGCCTGAGGAAGGTGTGGACTGACTGTAGGCTGAGCAAAGCTTGAAAGATCAGGAAGAATAATTGTGTAACAGAAAGACTGGACACATATTATGATGTTCAATTGCTGAAAAATGTATAAAGGATGAATTTGATAGAGAAATCCACAGAGAAATACAGAGAAGCCACTAACTTAAACTTAAGTGGCAACTATGGTTTCCATCCGGTCCCAAGGAGCATATCTGGGAAAGTTAAGAGGGACGTGCATGCAGGACATCATGTGTAAACAAAATGAGAACTTCCTTCCCAGGGCACTGTCTTGGCTGTTCATAGAAAGTTGTTTCTCAGTCTTCTAAACACTGCAGAGAAGGATGCATCATATGTTTACATTGTTATTGTCGATACTATTGTTCAGTCACTAAGTCATGTTCGACTCTGTGACCCTAGGACTGCAGCACACCAGGATTCCCTGTCCGTCACTGTCTCCTACAGTTCACTTAAATTCATATCCATTGAGTCACTGATACTATCTAACCATCTCACCCTCTGCCACCCACTTCTTCTTTTGCCTTCAGCATCAGGGTCTTTTTCAATGAGTCAGTTCTTCACATCAGGTGGCCAAAGTATTGGAGCTTCAGCATCAATCCTTCCAATGAATATTCAGGGTTGACTTCCTTTAGGATTGACTGGTTTGATCTCCTTGTAGTCCAAGGGACTCCCAATAATCTTCTTTAGAACCATAATTTGAAAGCATTGGTTCTTCACTGCTCAGCCTTCTTTATAGTCCAATTCTCACATCTGTGCATGACTACTGGGAAAACCATAGCTTTGACTATAAGGACCTTTGTCAGCAAACTGACATCTTTGCTTTTTAATATGCTGTCTAGGTTTGTCATAGCTTTCCTTCTAAGGAGCAAATGTCTTTTACTTTCATGGCTGCAGTCACCGTCTGCAGTGATTCTGAAGTCCAAGAAATTAAAATCTGTCACTTTTTCCCTTCTACTTGCCATGAAGTGATAAGATCAGGTGCCAATATCTTGGTATTTTTAATGTTGAGTATTAAGCCATATTTTTTGCTCTCCTCTTTCACCCTCAACAAGATGCTCTTTAGTTCCTCTTCACTTTCTGCCATTAGAGTGGTATCATCTGCATATCTGATGTTGCTGATATTTCTTCCAGAAATCTTGATTCCAGCTTGTGATTCACCCAGCCTGGCATTTCACATGATTTACTCTGCATATAAATTAAATAAGCAGGGTGACAATATACATCCTTGTCTTACCCCTTTCCCAATTTTGAACAAGTCAGAACCAGTCAGTTGTTCCATGTAAGGTTCTAACTGTAGCTTGTTGTATCACATACATGTTTCTCAGGAGACAGGTAAAGTGGCCTGGTATTCCCATCTCTTTCAGAATTTTCCACAGTTTTTGTGATTCACACAGTCAAAGGCTTTAGTGTAGTCAATGAAGCAGAAGTAGATGTTTTTTTCTGGAATCCCCTTGCTTTTTCTATAATCCAATGAATGTTTACAATTTTATCTCTAGTTCCTCTGTCTTTTCTAAATCCAGCTTGTTCTAAATCTAGAAGTTCTCAGTTCACATACTGTTGAAACCTAGCTAGAAGAATTTTGAAATTAACTTTACTGGCATGCAAAATGTGTGCAATTTTCCAGTAGTTTGAACATGGTTTGCCACTGCCCTTCTTTGGGATTGGAATCAAAACTCACCTTTTCCAGTCTTTTTCCAGTCAAATCACATGTTTATTTGTGCACCTAATAGAAACTGTCTCACTCTATCACAAAAGTAGCCCCAAAATTATGTGCTTTTGTAATAGAGCATGACATATTTTCCCCCATTTTCCAGTCACCAGTCAAATGTTTTCCTGAAGTGACACATCAAATAGTTAAATCTTGTTACTAAAGGAAAACCAAGTCATTGCATGAACATTTATATATAGGTCCACTTGAAAAGTTCACAATCATGGAACTGTTGTACACTTATCTCCTGATTCTAACCAGGTCCCTAGATTAAATCTACAAGTGACCTCAAGTCCAGTCTATCAGTAACCAAGAAAATGATGTGCTGCTTTATAATTCTTACTTTTTTAATTAACAGAAACTTTCTATTTCCACTCATCATTATGTTAAATTGTATCTTGATGAACTAAGATACAGACTTTTCAAACATATTCTTGCCTTTTCTCACTTACCCTGGCATTTTTAGAGACTAAAATGAACCATGCAGGGGAGAGTTGAAAGTGAAAATCGTTCAGTCCTGTCTGACTCTTTGTGACCCAGGCCAGAATACTGGAGTGGGTAGGCTTTCCCCTCTCCAGGGGATCTTCCCAACCCAGGGATGGAACCCAGGTCTCCCACATTGCAGGTGAATTCTTTGCCAACTGAGCTATCAGGGAAGCCCTGCAGAAGAGAGTTGGTGAGTTTCAAATGCATGAAAAGAAAAGACAAGTAACACGTGAAGGGGATGTAAAGAATCCTAAAATGCTTTAACATTAAAAAATAAATGATTATGTTTACTTTAGGGCTTCCCTAATAGCTCAGCTGGTAAATAATTCACTTGCAATGCGGATGACCTGAGTTCAATCACTGGGTTGGGAATATTCCCTAGAGAAGGGAAAGGCTGCTCACTCCAATAGTCTGGCCTGGAGAATTCCATGGACTGTATAATCCATGGGGTCACAAAGAGTCAGGCATGACTGAGCGACTTTCACATGTTTGCTTTGGATTCCAGCTGAGATACAGACCAGTGGGTTTGGGGGGCTTTTCTTGTTTGTGTGTTTGTTGTTTTTTTCTCTTTCTGTCTCTCTGCTTTAGATATCAACTTACAGCTAGAACTAGTAAGATCTCCAATTAACTCATGGACAGCAGAAATCTCAAAACAAGGAAAATGAAAAGGCCAAAGCATTTTTATGCTTATTCAGTGTTTTATCTCATAGTTTTTTCAGTTTCCATCCCACATGGAGAAATTGATACGTACTGAAGATTGCCTTCTGAACATGAATGAGCTGTGACACAAAAGGAAATTTGGAGCTTTATGATTTATTGCTTTATCATTTTTAATGTCATCTCTGTCCATTCTCAAATCCAGGGCAAGCTACAGGACATATTAAAAGGGCAACATTTTCTGTATTACTTTTTTAAAGTGCAAAGCACTTACCATTTTCTACGTACGAGGCACTTAGCTCCCTGCTTGATGACTAACATTAAAGCCTGTATTTTAGACCTCTTCAATACAGAATGCATTTTCTCAATTCTCAACCAACTTTTAACTGTTTGCACTGTGATTCTTATTTTCCTATTAGCCTGTAACTATTTTAACTGACATTCTCCTTTTAAGTGAAATGTGTTTTGTCATATACACAAAAATTACATATACACACAGATCCACGTTGCAACTAGCTTCAGACTGGGCAGGTCCATATAATCTTCTGTCATCCAAGCCCATCACTCATTATCTGAAGAGGCAAAAACAAGTCGTCCAAATTGGTGATGCCATCCAACCATCTAATCCTCTGTTGCCCCCCTTCTCCTGCCCTCAATCTTTCCCAGCATCAGGGGCTTTTCCAACAAGTTGGCTCTTTGCATCTGGTGGCCAAAGTATCAGAGTTTCAGCCTCAGCATCAGTCCTTCCAATGATATTCAGGGTTGTTTTCCTTTCGGATTGACTGATTTGATCTTGCAGTCTGAAGGACTCTCAAGAGTCTTCTCTATCACAATTCAAAATCATCAATTCTTCAGCACTCATTTTAAAGCTCAGTTTCAGTTTTTCATGAGCTCTAGGGCATGGGTTGACAAATGTTTCCTCTAAAGAGCCATATAGTAATATTTTAGACTTTTCAAGCTAAACAGTCAGCCTGTGTTGCAACTGTTCTATCCTCGTACCTCCTAGAACTACCATAGACATAATATCAGTAAATGGCTGTGACTCTAATCAATACAATTTTCTGCATGTGGGTTTAGTTCTGATCTTCCACTGTGGACCTCTGCCATAGAGTGCAAACTAATACCTTTATCTTAGTTATGCACTACATTGAAATTTTTGAAACCAATTTAAAATGTCAGAAAATAGAATTGAATTAGCATTTGAAGATCAATAATGTGCCAAATAGCACAAATTTTTTTTTTAATTTTGCAAAGTTTACTCAGGATATTTTTTAAAACCCGTTAACTTTCACAAGTTTGATTGTTTTCAGAAAATGAGTTATAAAATACACACTCACAGTCAAATAAAAGTGCCTTTCAATTACAGTTACATATTCAACAAGGAAGGAAAGAAAGAAGGAAGAATTTGTAGATAACCACAATGCTGGGCATATTGCCATTGAAGGATTTCTTCTTCCTATCTCTTTTATTTCTAGTGCTTTGAAGTTATCTTTCTAAGAACAAATTTGAGTCTAAATCATGGAAATAGGAATTTAAAAAGAGATCCTATTCTATTAGCATTAACATTTAATTCTGTACATCAGAATTCTTAAAATTATGGATAATCTCAAAAAGGTAAAATGTATAGCTCCTTAATTTTTAACTTGATACCCAAGCTCCTGTCCTGGATGCCACATCCACACACTCACTTCATAAATTTTGAGAAAAATTATTTACCTATTTTAGTAAATACTGGTATCCTTATATCACCATTTATACAAAACTTAAGACCTCAAAACATATTTTTATCCCCCATTAGTTCCCATTATATACACAAATTCCAAAAACTCAAATCCAAAACTTTTTTAGCAGAGAATCTATTTAAATGCAGAATTACTCATAAACAAAATCTTTAACTTGGAAAGAGCTTCCTTTTTCATTTCTCCAAGATGTTTAGTGAAGTCAGTTTTTCACAAATTTACTCTATCATTTTATTATTTTTAAAACACTTTCTCTTATTTTTCAATACTTCTACCTCTATTTCAAATTTTTTTCTCACTTCCCAGTAAAGGAATATTCCACATGTGAAACAGCCAGGCCTAATCTTCAGTTATCTATGCATTCTCTTTGTTCTTTCCATCTTGAGAACTGATTAGCCCTAAACCCTTAAGAAGAACTGAATTCCAAAAGCAGAAGAAATTCTGAACTACAACCCAGAAAGTTCTCTCCTTCACACACATCACCACCTCTGGCATCCACAGTCTGTCATCTGGAATCCACAGCTGGGTATGCTCAGAAGTGGCTGAGACACAAGGACAGGGGACTTCACACCTCACTCCTCATGGTTCTCATGGACCCCAGGGATCCTTATCCATGGGCAACAGAAGGAACGGGAGACTTCTTTTCCTTGTTGTTAGTCAGAAAATACACAATTCGAAGCCAGAGATTTCCCTAATTTTGTAGTGATCGACAAGAACTTAACTTTTCTGAACTTCAAGATCCTCATCTATAAGATGACAATGACAATTTCTATTTCATTTAGTCCTAAAAATAGACAGCCAATAAAAAGCACTTGTGACGGCTATCAAAAAAAAAACATGAAATAGCATTTTTACATTAAAACTGTTCAAATACTATCAATCTCATTTGGTTGAATCTAATATATTTTCACCTTAGAGTAACTGGATATATAGATGCAATGTTATTTTATGTGTCTTTGTGTTGAAATAATGAAGAACAGGTTGAGGGCAGTGCTCCCTTTAATGAGCCCCAAACCAAAACTAATCCCAACTAATCCTGACTGTGGGCTCTTGATATGGCCTTAGCAAAGGGGCCTTCCTTGGTGACTCAGATGGTAAAGAATTTTCCTGCAATGCAGGAGACCCAGGTTTGATCCCTGAGTCAGTAAGATCCCCTGGAGAAGGGAATGACAATGTTGTAGCCATGCATTCCGGAAACAAACTCACTCAGAAGGACAATGCAGATAGTAGAGTGAAATTTATTACACTGGCAGGCCCAAGGCAGAGTCTCCTCTTAGCCAAGGACCCCGACCAGCATTTATGAAAATCTTTTTTACCCCAAGTGTACGTATCTGAACCCACCACTCCAAATCCCTTGAGACTTACATAAACCAAGGAAAATACAATTCCAATAACCCCATCATTCATGTGTTATGTGCTCATGTGCTCAAATAGTCAAACAATTAGCCAATAGTCAATAAACCCAAGGTTACACTCTGATAGATACAGAAAAATGTATGGCCTGTCTGGAGAAAGGGGTGATTACTGTATGTTTTCTCTTAGGTTATGAGAAACCTAGATATGATCTTCAAGGTTCCCCTGTATGGTGGGGGTCTTATCCTTCTGTTGTTTTCATAGGCACTAAACACAGAGTTCAGAGTCCATTGGAAAGGTGGCCAAGCATGATCAGCATGAACAGGCCTAAGATGGAGTCCAGGCCCTATGAATTCCTTCTTCAGCAACCCCTCCAATATTCTTTCCTGGAGAATTCCATGGACAGAGGAGCCTAGTGAGCTACAGTCCATGGGGTTCCAAAGAATTGGACACAAGTTAGCAACTAACACTTTCACGTTCACTAGAAAGAGGGCCTAAAGGAGGAAGCAGAGAGGAGAGAGATTCCATTATGTTTCAGGTATTCATTGCACAATTGGATTTAAGCTACTGTTTCAGATAAAATTATATGAGTTTGAGTTTGTTACCAAAAGATAAACTAAAGCATCTGACAGCTTATTCTAATATACTACTTAAGATTATAAACAAGTGAAGTATCAAGCCAATCAAAAAACTGTTTAGTAGGTTATTTGTTAGGAGGGCATAGCAACCCACTCCAGTATTCTTGCCTGGATAATCCCATTGATAGAAGAGCCTGGCAGGCTACAGTCCATGGGGATACAAAGAGTCAGACATGACTGAAGGGACTTAGCACACATAGTACAGCACAAGTTATCTGTACTAATGTAAACAACATAAGTCATGGCTTTTTTTGTGATTAAAAAACATACAATTTACCACCTTAACCCTTATTAAGTATACAGTATAGTAGTATTAACTATATGCACATAATTATTTGATTAAAAAACATTTCATCAACTACCATTTTATCTTACCCATATTCCATAAAAATCACTAAATTAATAGGTCAAATTTAATAATTTTTGATTACTATTCCAAAACTCTATGGGTTTCCCTGGTGGCTCAGAATCGAGCTGGAATGCAGGAGACCCAGGTTCAATCCCTGGGATTTAACACTTTTTGATTATTATTCCAAAATTCAATCTATATCTATATAAAAAAAGAAACTTCCATCTACAGTAATATTATGAAATGACAATAATCCTAATATGCAAGTAATAATCAACATTTTTAACTTAAAAAAAAAAAAGAAAAGGAAAGCTGACAAATACTTCCCAAATTACTCCTTGCATAAGAGAATCCTGAACAAATGGTTCAAAGAATGCCTTTATGTAAAATTAAGAGAACATATAAGAATGTGAAGTCAAGTGGGCCTTAGAAAGCATCACTATGAACAAAGCTAGTGGATGTGATGGATTTTCCAGTTGAGATATTTCAAATCCTAAAATATGATGCTGTGAAAGTGCTGCATTCAATATGCCAGCAAATTTGGAAAACTCAGCAGTGGCCACAGGACTGGAAAAGGTCAGTTTTCATTCCAATCCCAAAGAAAGGAAATGCCAAAGAATGCTCAGACTTCTGCACATTTGCAGTCATCTCACACGCTAGTAAAATAATGCTCAAAATTCTCCAAGCCAGGCTTCAGCAATACGTGAACCATGAACTTTCAGATGTTCAAGCTGGTTTTAGAAAAGGCAAAGGAACCAGAAACCAAATTGCCAATATCCGCTGGATCATGGAAAAAGCAAGAAAGTTCCAGAAAAACATCTATTTCTGCTTTATTGACTATGCCAAAGTCTTTGACTGTGTGGCTCACAATAAACTGTGGAAAATTCTAAAAGACATGGGAATACCAGACCACCTGACCTGCCTCTTGAGAAAACTATATGCAGGTCAGGAAGCAACAGTTAAAACTGGACATGGAACAACAGACTGCTTTCAAACAGGAAAAGGAATACGTCAAGACTGTATATTGTCACCCTGCTTATTTACCTTCTATGCAGAGTACATCATGAGAAACACTGAACTGGAAGAAGCACAAGCTGGAATCAAGATTGCCGGGAGAAATATCAATAACCTCAGATATGCAGATAATAGCACCCTCTTGGCAGAAAGTGAAGAGGAACTAAAAAGCCTCTAGATGAAAGTGAAAGAGGAGAGTGAAAAAGTTGGCTTAAAGCTCAACATTCAGAAAACGAAGATCATGGCATCTGGTCTCATCAGTTCAGTTCAGTCACTCAGTCGTGCCCGACTTTTTGTGACCCCATGAATCGCAGCACACCAGGCCTCCTTGTCCATCAACAACTCCTAGAGTTCACTCAGACTCACATCCATCGAATCAGTGATGCCATCCAGCCATCTCATCCTCTGTCGTCCCCTTCTCCTCCTGCCCCCAATCCCTTCCAGCATCAGAGTCTTTTCCAATGAGTCAACTCGTCGCATGAGGTGGCCAAAGTCCTGGAGTTTCAGCTTTAGCATCATTCCTTCCAAAGAAATCTCCTTCAGAATGGACTGGTATTTTTGTACAGTTCTTCTGTGTATTCTTGCCACCTGGTCCCATCACTTCATGGCAAATAGATGGAGAAACAGTGGAAACAATGTCAGACTTTATTTTGGGGGGGCTCCAAAATCACTGCAGATGGTGATTGCAGCCATGAAATTAAAAGACGCTTACTCCTTGGAAGAAAAGTTACCAATCTAGATAGTATATTCAAAAGCAAAGACATTACTTTGCCAACAAAAGTCTATCTAGTCAAGGCTATGGTTTTTCCAGTAGCCATGTATGGATGGGAGAGTTAGACTGTGAAGGAAACTGAGCACTGAAGAACTGATGCTTTAGAACTGTGGTGTTGGATAAGATCATTGAGAATCCCTTGGACAGCAAAGAGATCCAACAAGTCTATTCTAAAGGAGATCAGTACTGGGATTTCTTTGGAAGGAATGATGCTAAAGCTGAAACTCCAGTACTTTGGCCACCTCATGTGAAGAGTTGACTGATTGGAAAAGACTCTGATGCTGGGAGGGATTAAGGGCAGGAGGAAAAGGGGATGACAGAGGATGAGATGGCTGGATGGTATCACTGACTCAATGAACGTGAGTTTGAGCAAACTCTGGGAATTGTTGATGGACAGGGAGACCTAGCATGCTGCGATTCAAGGGGTCGCAAAGAGTTGGACATGACTGAGTGAACTGAACTGAACTGATATGTTATTAAATCTATCTAGTCTTTCTCCAGTTGATCTTTAAGAGATTTTAAATTTATTCTAATTTGTCTCACCACCAATGTCACCAATGTAATTGTGGTTCCTGCCAGAAACATCTTAATAGATTTTGTGATTGCTATTGAGTAACAAAGAACAGTTTGCTATTTTCACAAACTCCCAATGATCCAGGAATGGTATAGCAGAAACCGTCTTCTCTACTGAGTATTAGACTCCTGTCCAAAAGTGTTTAGCTTTCTTCTTTAGCAACTTTCACAATAATATTAATATAAAGTAAATAATACTCAAAGTAAGAATTCAATACAGATGAATGAATGGTCTATTAAAAATTTAATTTTTTATGGATTAAAGTGACCAACTGATTTATGGAGTTCCTCATTTGTCCATCAGGTATTTGAAAATCAGGAAAAAAAAAGTAAGTTAATCAAACTACTAAAAATGTTCTACTTTTTGAAAATAGTTCCATGAATAAGAGTCTTGTATCACTTAATAAAATTGAGGAAACAAAGAAATTGCTTTTAATTAATCTAGCATGGTGATATAAACCATCACTAATCAGAAAAAAGTCAATTTGATGTAAAATGAATTTTAGTTCACTTTCGATGTTTATTCAGACAAATTCAGATTCATTCAGACAAATTGAAACTTTACTCAGTACCTAAACTATAATTTAAGTATCTATATGATTAATGTTTCCACACAGTTTTAGAAAATGAAATGCCACATTTCAACTCATCTCAACTAATGAAATATCATTAAATAAATTAAATCCTGATGTATTTTGAAGCAGGCATACAATTCACAGTAACTATGTGTACCCTGTTAAGTATTTTGAGGACAAAGTTCAAAAAACAAAATAATGACAAATGGGAATTTCTAGCAAATCCAGAGCAACCTACAATCTCATCTGAATATGTATGCATGTTCACTGCTTTATATTCACTAATGATTCATATTCATTGAATATGATTTTATTAAGATGAAGCCAAAGGGAGTACTTTATTCAAAACCATATTTCTTTATGAAGAAATCTATTATATTTTTCATAATATGACTATCTTTTTTCCATGAATGCTTCACATTTACATTTTTTAAAGTAACTAAAGCAATCTATCTTGTTTGGAAATAGCAATTCCAAAAAAGAATGAATTGTACACTTTGTGATACAATCTCCAATGCATCACATTTGTCTGCTTTTCAATTAATATTCATGAAATTTTTTTGCACTATTTATTTTCTAGATTGCATTTAATATTGCATTTAATTCAGTTCTACTTTTCTAGTAAATGTGGTTGAATAAAAACACAAATTGCTATTTTGTGAAGGGTACTGAAGTGTTAATTGTAATATGATCAAAAATGGCTAATGAGAAAGTTAAGAGAATGTTTTTCCATAGTGTACTTCTCAATAAGTTCTATAGCATGCTTGCAATATCATTAGTCTTCTTAGATCTTGATATATATATAAATATTTGTCATCATCATTATTAATGTAAAATCCAGCAAGCTAAAATACAATAGGGGAGGGCAGTATAAACCTGAACTTTAAAATTCTAATAAATTAATTGCCTATTATGAGATCTAACTGTATTCTATAGCCATCTCAGGCTCCAAATTTCTAAAATATAATGTTTTATCTTACCTAACATCACAAATATTCTCTTCCTTTTGCATTATCAATCCTAGTTATTAAGAAGAATTGAAAGCATCTTTGAGATTAGATGACCCGAGTTTCACGTCCTAGCTTTGCCAAAACCTTCTATGTAGTTTTAGGCAAGTTAATTAACAGAAGTGTCTTCATCTTCAGAATGTAGATGATAATTATTACATAATAGAGTAAAAGAGATGATGAAGGTAAAGTGTTTTGCAGCTTCCTAAATATGTCTTCTGTGTATTTACACAGAAGAACTATACACTAAAAGATCTTCATGACCCAGATAACCACAATAGTGTGATCACCCACCCTGAGCCAGACATCCTGAAGTGCAAAGTCAAATGGACCTTAGGAAGCATCACTATGAACAAAGTTAGTGGAGGTGATGGAACTCCACTTGAGCTATTTCAAATCCTAAAAGATGATGCCGTGAAAGTGATGCACACAATATGCCAGCAAATCTGGAAAACTCAGCAGTGGCCACAAGACTAGAAAAAGTCAGTTTTCATTTCAATTCTAAAGAGGGACAATGCAAAAGAATGCTCAAACTACTGCACAATTGCACTCATCTCACACACTAGCAAAGTAATGATCAAAATTCTCCAAGCCAGGCTTCTCAACAGTACATGAACTGGGAAATTTCAGATGTTCAAGCTGGATTTGGAAAAGGCAAAGGAACCAGAGATCATATTGCCAATATCTGTTGGATCATTGAAAAAGCAAGAGTTCCAGAAAAACATCTACTTCTGCTTTATTGATTACCCTAAAGGCTTAGACTGTGTAGATCACAAGAAATTGTGGGAAATTCTTCAAGTATTGAAAATACCAGACCACCAAACCTTTCTCCAGAGAAATCTGTATGCAGATAAAGAAGAAACAGTTAGATCCAGACATAGAAAAACAGACTGGTTCCAAATTTGGAAAGGCCAAACTGTGGAAAATTGTGAAAGAAATGGGAATGCCAGACCACCTGACCTGCCTCTTGAGAAACCTATATGCAGGTCAGGAAGCAACAGTTAGAACTGGACATGGAACAACAGACTGGTTCCAAATAGGAAAAGGAGTATGTCAAGGCTATGTATTGTCACCCTGCTTATTTAACTTATATCCAGAATACATCATGAGAAACGCTGGGCTGGAAGAAGCACAAGCTGGAATCAAGATTGCCAGGAGAAATATCAATAACCTCAGATATGCAGATGACACTACCCTTATGGTAGAAAGTGAACAGGAACTAAAAAGCCTCTTGATGAAAGTGAAAGAGGAGAGGGAAGAAGTTGACTTAAAGCTCAACATTCAGAAAACTAAGATCATGGCATCTGGTCCCATCACTTTATGGCATCTGGTCCCATCATTTCATGGCAAAGAGATGGGGGAAACAGTGGAAACAGTGTCAGACTTTATTTTTCTGGGCTCCAAAATCACTGCAGATGATGACTGCAGCCATGAAATTAAAAGACACTTACTCCTTGAAAGAAAACTTAAGACCAACCTAGATAGCATATTCAAAAACAGAGACATTACTTTGCCAACAAAGGTCTGTCTAGTCAAGGCTATGGTTTTTCCAGTAGTCGTGTATGGATGGGAGATTTGGATGGTGAAGAAAGCTGAGTGCCAAAGAATTGATGCTTTTGAACTGTGGTGTTGGAGAAGACTCTTGAGAGTCCCTTGGACTGCAAGAAGAGCCAAATAGTCCATTCTAAAAGAGATCAGTCCTGGGTGTTCTTTGGAAGGAATGATGCTAAAGCTGAAACTCCAGTACTTTGGCCACCTCATGCAAAGATTTGACTCATTGGAAAAGACTGGGAGGGATTGGGGGCAGGAGGAGAAGGAGATGACAGAGGATAAGATGGCTTGATGGCATCACTGACTCGATGGATGTGAGTTTGGGTGAACTCCGGGAGATGGTGATGCACAGGGAGGCCTGGCGTGCTGCAATTCATGGGGTTGCAAAGAGTCGGACATGACGGAGTGACTGAACAGAACTGATGTCAAGGTTGCATATTGTCATCCAGCTTATTTAACTTATATACAGAGTACATAATATGANTGGCATCACTGACTCGATGGATGTGAGTTTGGGTGAACTCCGGGAGATGGTGATGCACAGGGAGGCCTGGCGTGCTGCAATTCATGGGGTTGCAAAGAGTCGGACATGACGGAGTGACTGAACAGAACTGATGTCAAGGTTGCATATTGTCATCCAGCTTATTTAACTTATATACAGAGTACATAATATGAAATGCTGGCCTGGGTGAAGCACAAGCTGGAATCAAGATAGCCGGGAGAAATATCAATAATCTCATATATGCAAATGATATCACTCTTATGGCAGAAAGTGAAGAGGCACTAAAGATCCTCTTAATGAAAATGAAAGAGGAGTATAAAAAAACTGGCTTAAAAGTCAACATTCAAAAAATGAAAACCATGGTATCCAGTCCCGTCACTTCATGGCAAATAGATGGGGAAACAATGGAAACAGTGACAGACTTTATATTCTTGGGCTCCAAAATCACTCAGGTCGTGACTGTAGCCATGAGATTAAAGGATGCTTGTTCCTTGGAAGAAAAGCTATGACCAACTAGACAACATATTAAAAAGCAGAGACGTTACTTTGTCAACAAAGGTCCATCTAGTCAAAGCTATGGTTTTTCCAGGAGTCATGTATGGATGTGAGAGTTGGACTATAAAGAAAGCTGAATGCTGAAGAATTGATACTTTTGAACTGTGGTGTTGGAGAAGACTCTTGAGAGTCCCTTGGACTGCAAGGAGATCCAACCAGTCCATCCTAATGGAAATCAGTCCTGAATATTCATTGGAATGACTGACATTGAAGCTGAAACTCTAATAGTTTGGCCACCTGATACGAAGAACTGACTTATTAGAAAATACCCTGATGCTGGGAAAGATTAAAGGCAGGAGAAGAAGGGGGTGACAGAGAATGAGATGGTTGGATGGCACCACCAACTAGATGGACATGAGTTTGAGCAAGCTCCAGGAGTTGGTGACGGACTGGGAAGCCTAGCATGCTGCAGTCCATGGGGTCGCAGAGAGTCGGACAAGACTGAGCGACTGAACTAAACTGAGCTAAACTGAGACTTATTTAGTCTACTTCTAGACCCTTTTACAGCCAATCCAGCCTTGAATTTTGTTATTCCTTGATTATTTAAATCTCTCATAATCTGCCCCTTCTTCTTCACCCTGACCGTGACAGTTTCAGTTTGTGCCCCCTCTGCAACTCTGTATTCTGTCTTTGCACTTCTCAATGGTCTCCCACCTAAGCTCTAAGCCCTTCAATCCATTTTCCACGATACCTTCAGAATAGGTCACAAAATGTCTGGAATCATGTCAATACAACACAAATCTGAATATTTCACTTTCCCAAATTAAGCTTTGAGTAGCTTAAGATGAATTCATTTGCATGATTTTGAAAGCCCTCCATGATCTGAGATGCAGCTCTTGATCACATGGTCTGCATTAGCTTCTCCTCATCCTCTGCTCAACTCTATCATTGAACAGGTGTATCATCATCACATACTTTTGCAGGTGCTGCTTCCTAGTCTGGAATAGCAGAAAAGCAATAGACATACCTCTCCAGATAGATCTAAACTTCACTTTATGTTACTGTGTATACAGCATAATTTTCTATGTAAGATTTTTTTAAAGATTATTTGGTTATTACAGAAATAGCCAGTATAAACCAGGAAATTCTACTTTAAAATATTTTCAGACATGCAACCCTGCTCTTTATTGCTAATATAATTAAATGTCTTCAACAAGTTCAAACGTAGAACTTTCCAAACCAGAACTTCAGAGGTCAACCTAGAATCCAATTTTAAGAGGACATTTTAGAGTAGATTCTGAGAATCTATAATCAGATGTCCTAATAATCACTTCCTTATATAGTGTTAAATGTAATAGAATTTAAAGAGGTGAAAATTGAACATTTCTTTAAAAGCAACACAGTGAACATTTTTCAAAAGAAAAAGCATTTAGGATGTCATAAAAATGCAGTTTCTACAGAGTAAGAAAAATTAGAGGCATCAATTTGAAGTTTATCCTCTTACTGCTATTACTTTAAGTAATAATGCATGAAATTTTTTTTCACATTTCAATGATCCATTGTGTCTCCCTTCCATGATTATTTACTCTGGTCTCAGATGATATATTACTACCTCATGGACAGGTGAAAATAAACATATTCTGAGCACGAAAAATAAATCTTCAAATTGCTCATCTGTCTCTAGTTATCTCCCTCAGTGGTCTGAATGTGTCTGATATTGATATATCACGTTTTCTTCTCTATCATTGTCCTACCTACTTCCCTCCTTCTCTCTGTGAATCACAGGATTTCAAGGCTGTAGCTACCCTTAACTTCATGGCTAGAAATTTTCCCACCAAATTTGTCTTTATGAGTTTTCTTTATGGCAGTACTTTTATAGGAACTCAAGCTGTTTCAATTGTTGCAACACTGTTATGTAGATCTATCACACTGATTGAATAAAAGAAATGAACCACAATCCTGCATTAAAGGAAATGACATATACTTAATCTCTTTACTGTCCTTATAATTAAGAGAAAACAGTCATTAGTGAAGATCTTCTCAAAATAGGCACTATTGACCCCATTGGGCCAGGTCAGGTTTTGCTGCGGAAGCACGCTCTGTGCACTGTAGAATGTTTAGCAGCATCTCTGGCCTCTACATTCTAGATGTAAAAATATATCCCCAAAATGTCTCCTGACATTGACAAGTATCCCCCTAGGAATGACAAAATCACCCCTGATTAAGAATCAATGCATCAGATTGTGTTATTTTTCAGGTGTAACATCTACATTAGAGGCTGGCAAGTTATGAACCAGAAGACAATCTGACCACAGCCTGTTTTCATACGGTCCATGATCCAAGAATAGTTTTCACATTTTTAAAGGATTGTAAGGAAGAAGAGGAAGGAGAAGAGTATGAAATAGAGACTATAGATAATGTACATAGCTTAAAATATTCTTTATCCAAAACTCTAGAGTAAAAGTCTACCGATGTTTGAGATGAATAAACTGAAACTCCAGAGACGTAAGTGACCAGCCCAATTCACAGATTCCGATATTTCCAGCTCTCTCATTAGTCCCAGCTTCTTTCACTTCTGTAATATATGGCACACAGGACAATTAGGGTTTAAAGTAAGGTTCCCCATAAGGAGGGAGACAAAAGTGGTTATCATACATATATTTGAGTTTATAGTTGATGTTCATTTTTCTGACAGTGATTTGTACAGTAGAATCCATGTAAGATGTGTTCTATTTCCATTTGTTTAAAAAAAATGCAATAAAATTAATATTTTATATATCATAATATTGGAATCAGGTTTTCACCTTCCTAATTTTAGAGAATATCATAAACTGGAATTACACATTGAAATTCAGAGACCTGGTAAAAAAGCTTTAAATTGTTTTCCTAGCCCCCTATTTCTAAACATACTACCACTTTTATTCCAAATAAAGAGTAGACAACTCTTTCTATAAAAAGCTCATCACTTCATATTGCTTTGATGAGTAGGATAATAACAGTAAAAATATCCAATTTCATCTTGTTGCAGCTTAAATTATTTTTTTTTCGTTTAGGAGTATAAGAATGCTGTGTGCTGATTGTCGTTAACTGTATATTTAAGATTATCCCTTCTTAATGCTTCAGTTGTACGTTTCCTGGCTCGTTAACTGGTTTCTTTGAACTCTGAAGTTTAAGGCAACCCAAGATTCCCAAATTTGTCTGAAATCACATGGGTAACTTCAAAAACTGCATAAACCCGTGTTCTACCCCAGAGCCTGGGAGTTAATTGGTCTAGGGTTTAGCCCCAGATTTGTAAGACCAAGTGATGCCAATGTGGAGACAAGTTTTGGGACCACTGGCATAGGAGTTAAATATACATATTCAGGGCCAGGCTACCTGGGGCCACATTCCTGGTTCTGTTCCTTGTGAGCTTTGGCAAATCACTTAAAATTATGTGCTTCTATTCCTTTATCTTTAAAATGGATATGGTAAGATAATAATTACAGGATAATACAGTAATTGGAGAAGGCAATGGCACCCCACTCCAGTACTCTTGCTTGGGAAATCCCATGGACGGGGGAGCCTGGTAGGCTGCAGTCCATGGGGTCATGAACAGTTGGACACGACTAAGCGACTTCACTTTCACTTTTCACTTTCATGCTTTGGAGAAGGAAATGGCAACCCATTCCAGTGTTCTTGTCTGGAGAATCAAATGGATGGGGGAGCCTGTGGGCTGCCGTCTCTGGGGTCTCACAGAGTCGGACACGACTGAAGCGACTTAGCAGCAGCAGCACAGTAATACTTTTAATATTGTAACCTGCTTTAAGATAACTACTTCTGGAGGATGTTGAGAGTTAATATAAAAAGCACTTGATCTTCAGCATTTAGTATTACTTAGTAATCATTAGCAATTAGTGGTATTTATAATGATGGTATTAGTAATATCAATAATTTGTAATTCCCCAATCATTCTCTCTTCAATGTTGTTGTTGTTGCTGCTGCTGTTTAATTTAACACTTAATTGGATCCAGGAATTGAACAAGCATTTAATTTGGACCATTAAAAAATGCAGGCATGACCAATGATAATCTGTTAGGAATCTAGAACAATTTTAGTTCCACTTTTTAGATTTTATAATCATTAAATCAATGTTCTTTATGAATCAGAGTGAACCATGAAAATATTCAAGAGAAAGAATACTATTGGTTTTTAAAAACTTTTTTCTCAGTCACTCAACCGCTGACTATTAAGGCCAAATCATTTAGATTATCTGTACATATAAAAAGGTTGGTTCGACTCACAAATATATGTATATTCTGTTCTCATTTGTGTCTTTTTCCTTCTTTTTTGTATGTCCAAATTACATTTTGCGTATTGAATTTACATATACAAAACAAATTACCAATATGACTAACTTGAAGGGGGGTTATAGAAAAACTTATTCTTTTAATTTTACCAATGATTAAATTTAGTTCTTTGACTTGTTCAGTTCAGTTCAGTTCAGTCACTCAGTCATGTCCAACTCTTTGCGACCCCATGAATTGCAGCACACCAGGGAGCACTGTCCATCACCATCTCCTGGAGTTCACTCAATCTCACATCCATCGAGTCAGTGATGCCATCCAGCCATCTCACCCTCTGTCACCCCCTATTCTTCGTGTGCCCCCAATTCCTCCCAGCATCAGAGTCTTTTCCAATGAGTCAACTCTTCACATGAGGTGGCCAAAGTACTGGAGTTTCAGCTTCAGCATCATTCCTTCCAAGAACACCCAGGGCTGATCTCCTTCAGAATGGACTGATTGGATCTCCTTGCAGTCCAAGGGACTCTCAAGAGTCTTCTCCAACACCACAGTTCAAAAGCATCAGCTTTTCAGCACTCAGCTTTCTTCACAGTCCAACTCTCGCATCCATACATGACCACTGGAAAAACCATAGCCTTGACGAAACGGACCATTGTTGACAAAGTAATACTCTGCTTTTGAATATGCTATCTAGGTTGGACATAACTTTCCTTTGAAGGAGTAAGCGTCTTTTAATTTCATGGCTGCAGTCACCATCTGCAGTGATTTTTGAGGCCCAAAAAGATAAAGTCCATCACTATTTCCATTGTTTCCCCATCTATTTCCCATGAAGTGATGAGACCAGATGCCATGATCTTCGTTTTCTGAATGTTGAGCTTTAAAACAGTGTGTTCACTCTCCTCTTTCACTTTCATCAAGAGGCTTTTGAGTTCCTCTTCACTTTCTGCCATAAGGGTAGTGTCATCTGCATATCTGAGGTTATTGTTATTTCTCCCAGCAATTTTAATTCCAGCTTGTGCTTCTTCCAACCCAGCATTTCTCATGATGTACTCTGCACATAAGTTAAATAAGCAGGGTGACAATATACAGCCTTGACGGACTCCTTTTCCTATTTGGAACCAGTCTGTTGTTCCATGTTCAGTTCTAACTGTTGCTTCCTGACCTGCATACAGATTTCTCAAGAGGCAGGTCAGGTGGTCTGGTATTCCCATGTCTTTCAGAATTTTCCTCAGTTTATTGTGAACCACACAGTCAAAGGCTTTGGCATAGTCAATAAAGCAGAAGAAGATGTTTTCCTGGAACTCTCTTGCTTTTTCCATGATCCAGCAGATGTTGGCAATTTGATCTCTGGTTCCTCTGCCTTTTCTAAAACCAGCTTGAACATTTGGAAATTCACGGTTCATGTATTGCTGATGCCTAGCTTGGAGAATTTTGAGCATTACTTTACTAGCATGTGAGATGAGTGCAATTGTGCGGTAGTTGGAGCATTCTTTGGCATTGCCTTTCTTTGGAATTGGAATGAAAACTGACCTTTTCCAGTCCTGTGGCCACTGCTGAGTTTTCCAAATTTGCTGGCAGATTGAGTGCAGCACTTTCACAGCATCATCTTTCAGGATTTGAAACAGCTCAACTGGAATTCCATCACCTCCACTAGCTTTGTTCGTAGTGATGCTTTCTAAGGCCCACTTGACTTCACATTCCAAGATGTCTGGCTCTAGAT
>SJYT01012093.1:0-18313 GCA_006410635.1 Cephalophus harveyi
TTTTCCAGTAGTCATGTATGGATGTGAGAGTTGGACTGTGAAGAAGGCTGAGCACCAAAGAATTCATGCTTTTGAACTGTGGTGTTGGAGAAGACTCTTGAGAGTCCCTTGGACTGCAAGGAGATCCAACCAGTCCATTCTGAAGGAGATGAGCCCTGGAATTTCTTTGGAAGGAACGATGCTAAAGCTGAAACTCCAGTACTTTGGCCACCTCATATGAAGAGTTGACTCATTGGAAAAGACTCTGATGCTGGGAGGGATTGGGGGCAGGAGGAGAAGGGGATGACAGAGGATGAGATGGCTGGTTGGCATCACCGACTCGATGGACGCTAGTCTGAGTGAACTCCGGGAGTTGGTGATGGACAGGAGGCCTGGCGTGCTGCGATTCATGGGGTCGCAAAGAGTCGGACATGACTGAGCGACTGAGCTGAACTGAAATAGACACCTAGTGTGCCTCTAGTCCCATACTATCCCAAATGAGAACCACCAGCGGGTCACATGTAGCTGCTGAGCACCTGAAAGGTGATTGGTCTGAACTGAGATGTGCTTTAAGTGTAACACACTGGACTTTGAAGACACTATGAAAAAAAGACTACAAAATATTTCATTACTACTTTTGTATATCATTTTATATGTTGAAATGATAATACTTTGAATGCATGCATGCCAAGTCGCTTCAGTCATGTTCAGCTCTGTGTGACCCTTTGGACTGTAGCCCACCAGGCTCCTCTGTCCATAAGATTTTCTAGGCAAGAATACTGGAGTGGATTGCCATGCCCTCCTCCAGGTAGTCCCTACCCAGGGATCGAACCCATGTCTCTTATATCTCCTGCGTTGGTAGGCAGGTTCTTTACCACTAAAACCACTTGGGAAGCCCAATAGTTTGAATATATTGGGTCAAGTGAAATGAAATATTAAGATAGAGTTCAAGGGTTTTGGTTTTGTTTTTTGCTTTTTAAATTTTCAGAAAATTTAACACTACTCTGTTATTTGAGTTATAATTTTATCTGACAGTGCTGCTCTAGACTATTGATGACCAGCAAGGGGAGCCTGTGCAGTTCTAGAAGGCTGTTCTTTGCCATCCTCACATTTTCTGGTCAATACTGTGATTTGGGGCGGGGCAAGGGGGGAGTTGACAGGGAGGCCACGTTGAAGGCCAAGGACTTGGCTTTGTACCATGGCTCTGCCATTGACATGCTCCAGGGACATGCAAAGTCATTTAAATTCTCTGAGTCACAGCGTCTTTATCCACAACGTGGGATGATAATGTGTCTCTTACCTACTTCACACAGTTACTGAAAATCAAATGGACCATATTTGTGAATGTGCGTGTTGGAAGCATTTCCTATTGTTTAAATACCAATGACCAATGTTAATCGAATCGCCTTCTCTAATCTAGACACTGGGTCACCTGCACTAGCCACGTTGTTTTACCAAACAACCATCTGTGGGAGAGAAAAACTTTTTGTACCCATTTCACAAGTGAGGAAACCAAAGCTTTAAAAGGTTAAGGACCACTGCTTTTAGGAAAGCACCAGCTGCCAAGAGCATCCACCCTGCACTCAGCAGAAACGAGCAGTCTGTCCATCAGGGACCCCAGCTGGCCCGAGATGTGCTATGGGGGGACCCCCCTTCGCCTGAGGATTACTCAGTCTGTAAACACACTCAAAATCTTTCAAGAACAAGATCTCAGTGTCTCTTCCACACTAATGAGCTCTCCATGCTTCTGGGTGCACCTGTGTCTGGGGCAGGGACGCCTCTACCTGCGGAGGCCACCTGGTGTTTCCCCCTGCCCTCCAGCATCCATTCCCCCATCTTCTAGTAACTGAACATGCAGTTCTGGGTGGGCTGATTCTACCCTCTGGGGCAGGTGCGCACTTAACCTGGCTAATTAGACCCTTTGATTTGGCCACTGTGATTGCTTCCGGGGCAGAGATCCAAACTGAACCAGCACTGGGGAGGAGCTGTTGCCAGGACAGCTGGAGGGGGAGGGAGGATGTGACACAAGCCTGGGGCAGGCAACCAGCAGCTGCCCGAGAATGTTGGCAACATGGAGGAAGGCGATGCCAAGAGACGGAGAGAGCCAGCCTGCGTCCTCAGGACAGTTCTGGATCCCGCCCAGCCTGAAGCAAGTCTACCCCTGGGACTCCTGAATAAATTCTCTCTCCCTCTTGCTCAAGCCAGTGGGAGTGGTGCTTTGTCATTTTCTACCAAGAGTTTCACCTAAATACCTAATAAAAATGACGCTTGTTTGCTTCTCTGCTCTCCAGTGAGTCATAGAAAAGATAGTGTATCCCTTACCCATGAACCACAAGCTGGGTCTCCAAAGACCAGCAGGACACAATGATTGTTTGTTTGTTTGTTTTTTCAATTATTTGTTTATTTGACTTGGCTGGGTCTTAGTTGTGGCACATAGGATCTTCAGTTGAGGCATGCGGAATCTAGTTCCCTAACCAGGAATTGAACCCAGGGCCCCTGAGTTAGGAGGGAGGAGACTTAGACACTAGACCACCAGGGAAGTCCCCGCAATGACTTTTTCACTTACTCCTATGAGACAGAAGGTGTGGTTCTATAAACTAAGTACGAACATATGAAGCAACTAATTTCTATCTTTGAGGCACATCAGTTCAGTTCAGTCGCTCAGTCATGTCCGACTCTTTGCAACATGTAAATATAAATAGATATGCTGCTATGAACATTTCTGCAAAAGCTTTGTATGGATATATGTTTTTATTTCTCCTGGGTAAATACCTAGAAGTGGCAATACCTAGCAAGTGATGGTCCCACTTGCTCCACATGCTTGTCTTGTGTGTGTTTGCCAATTTCAGCCCTTCTAATAGGAGTGGTATTTTATTGTGGTTTTAATGTACATTTCCCTAATTGCCTGAGCTTTTTCGCCACCAGGTTAAAAATGTATTTATAAGTATATACATATGTCAGTGTGTTAGTCGCTCAGTCATATCTGACTCTTTGTGACCCCATGAACTATGTAGTCTGCCAGGCTCTTCTGTCCATGGGATTCTCCAGGCGAGAATACTGGGGTGGGTTGCCATTTCCTTCTCCAGGGGATCTTCCCAACCCAGGGATGGAATCCAGGTCTCCTGCATTGCAGGCAGACTCTTTACTATCTGAGCCACCAGGGGAGATTTAACAAATTATGTTTCATTATGGTTAAGTGTCTTTTCAGATATTTTGACTACCTGTGGGTGTTGTTTGCTTATTATGGACTAGTGAGAATTCCCTGAATATGAAAAGTCATCAAATATTTTTTTCCTAGTCTGGGGCTTGTCTTTCCATCCTCTTAGCTATGTCTTTGAAGAGCAGTTTTTAATTTTGATGTAGTCCAATTTATCCATTGTTCTTTTTGAATCATAGTATTATATGCATCTAAGAACAATTTCTTAGATTTTGAACTTTTCTTAAAATTTTAGGAACATTTTCTCCCAGAAATTTCTTCTAGAAATTTTGTAGTTTAACGGCCTTGAATTTAGGTCTATGATCTGTTTTGAGTTAATTTTTGTGTATGGTACAAGATGTGATTGAAGTTCAAGCTTTTGCATATGAATATACAATTGTTCTGGTACCATTTGTTGAAAGGACTATTGTGTCTCTACTGAATCACCTTTGTACCTTTGTTGAAAATCAGTAGTCTGTATACATGTGGGTCAATCGCTGGACCCTATTCTATTCTGTTGATTTATTTGTGTATTTTAATGCCACACTGTCTTTATTACTGTGGCTTCATGAATCTTGGAATCAAGTTCTGTAAATCATTCAATTTTGTTCTTCTTTTTCATAGCTATTTTGACTCTTCTAGGTCCTTTGCCGGAGAAGGCAATGGCACCCCACTCCAGTACTCTTGCCTGGAAACTCCCATGGACGGAGGAGCCTGGTAGGCTGCAGTCCATGGGGTCGCTGAGTCAGACACGACTGAGCGACTTCACTTTGACTTTTCACTTTCATACATTGGAGAAGAAAATGGCAACCCACTCCAGTGTTCTTGCCTGGAGAATCCCAGGGATGAGGGAGCCTGGTGGGCTGCCATCTATGGGGTCACACAGACTCGGACACAACTGAAGTGACTTAGCAGCAGCTGCAGCAGGTCCTTTGCATTTCCATATGAATTGTGGAATCAGCTTGTCAATGTCTACAATAAAGCTTGTTAGAAATATAAGATATATATATATATATATAAAGCTTGGGAGTGAGTTGATTATCATTATGAGTTACTGATCTAATCACCGTTAAGAGACTTACAGTTGTGTATGAATCCAGATCCACACACTCAGGTATGGGGACCACGTCACAAGATTTTATCTTCTTTAACCTGACTCCACGCTTCCATCCCAATGGTGAGTTTGCCATGGAGCCACCTCCTCCACCTCCCCACCTCCTCACTGCTTCTGGATCACGGGCCTTCGCCTCCCTCCCCAGCCTGAACAACCTCCCGGCCCTCCCTCCATCCACACCCCACCGCCTCCCAACTCATGAGTGGAGGTTTTCTTTATAGACTGCAAGAGAGATGCCCTCAAAAGCCCTTGATTTTCAACCCAGACCTCCCTGAAGACTAGAAAGCATGAAGGAACATCTACCTGGTTGGTACGAATGGAAGAAAAATTACTGTTTGAACAGAATACAAATATCTCAGTAATTTTCCTACCACAAGGCTTCCCAATAATGAACTCACCATTGTTGTCTGTCAACCAGGCAAGGCTCTGTGGCTGTTTGGGGTGTGTTTACTGCTCTCTGGTAAATATTAACATGGAATGCCCCAGGTGAGAAGGTGGTTCTCTTTTTAACTGAGACCCTTCTGAGTAGGTCCAGGAGAAAATCTCAGCTTGGTGCTAATCAGTCTTCAACACCTTTCTAATACTGGCTAGATTCCCTTTAAGCAGCAAGCCAACCTCAGGCTTTGATCTTCTGTCAGGCATGCCAGTGGTAAATGGTTAAACTTTAACAACCTCATACTGTTGGGCTATTCACTCAGATGCTCAGTGGCCTCTGACTCTTTGCAACCCCACAGCCTGAAGCCCACCAGGCTCCTCTGTCTATGGGATTCTCTTGGCAAGAATACGGGAGTGCCATTTCCTCCTCTAGGGGATCTTTCCAACTCAGGGATCAGAGCTGTGTCTCTGTCTCCTGCATTGGTTGGCGGATTCTTTACCACTAGCACCACATATTGCGACCTATATTTTCACCACTGATTAAAGAAAGTGATACTGGCTTTCTCTTTCTAGTAGTGATGTGAAATGTCCTTTTTATTGGTTTATCTATTTTTATAATCTATTAGATGATGTGATTTTATTTAATTTTTGAAATTGAAGTATAGTTGATTTATAATATCATATTAATGTCAGATGTACCACATTATGATTCAGTAATTTTACAGATTATATTCCATTATAAATTATTCCAAGAGAATGGCTGTAATTCCCTGTGCTATACATATAAGTGAGATCGTATAGTGTTTGTCTTTGTCTGACTTGTTTCGCTTAGCATAATACCCTTCATGTTTATTCACATTGTTGCAAATGGCAGAATTTCATTTTTTATGGCTGAGTTAAAATTTCCTTTTTATTTATTTATTTTTCTTTTTTGACCATGCCAGGTTGCATGTGGGATCTTAGTTCCCTGACCAAGGATTGAACCCTTGCCCCGCGCAGTAGAAGCACAGAATCTTAACCAGTAGATCACTAGGTAAGTCCCTATATGTGGAATTTTAGATTCTTTTAGATTTCTCTCCATCTCTTCTCCCCACCCCTTGCAATTAATTTGTTGAAGAAACCAAGTTGTGTGTCTGGTGGGATGTCCCACAATTCTGAAGTGCTGATTCCATCCCCCTTCCCCTGCTTGGCCCTCACACTAACGTATTCTACAAGAGGGTTGCTGGATCTAGAAGCTCGATCAGACTCAGAGTGGGTTTTTTTTGGCAAGAATGCATCAGCTGGTGTTGAGTTCTTCCATCAGGTGATGTAAAATATCTTGTTCCTCGTTTGTGTGGTTTAGAGTGATTGATATGTATTACCTATGTCCATATTTCTCTAGGGATTTATATTAATAGACTGTGGATGCTGTAATTCTATCTTCCCTTCTTTTATTTATTTATTTTTTTTCATTTTCTTTGGACTTATGCCCAGGGGTGGAATTGCTGGATTATATGGTAGCTCTATTTTTAGTTTTTTGAGGAATCTCCATACTGTCTCCATAGCAGCTGCACCAATTTACATTCTTACCAACAGTGCACAAGGGTCCCCTTTTTCCACATTCCCATCTTCATTTGTTATTTGTAGACTTTTCGATGATTATCATTCTGACAGGTGCAAGGAGATATCTTCCTGTGGCTGTTATTTGCATATTTTTTCTTTTGGCTCATGGGATTAGTTGCTCTGTAGCATGTGCAGTCTTCCTGGACCAGGGATCGAATCTGTGTCTCCCGCATTGGAAGGCAGATTCTTTACCATTGATCCACCAGGGAAGCCCTATCATTTCTTCTTTATTAGCTGGAGTGTTCTATAAAGAGATGCTTCTTGTCAACAATTTACCTTTGAGATACAATTTACAGATAAAGTTAGATGAATGCCTATTCTAGAAGGGTCATCTTAACAGTGGGGACACATTTGAGGGTCCTCTTGTCTTCAATGCTCTTGTTCAGTGTTCTGCACCAGACATTCTACAGACCTGCCTGGTAACCCCTCCATCCCCAATACCCTCAATTCTCTGATCCTTTCTTCTTTTGCTGCACACATCTGAAAAAAATCCCATGCTGAAAGGCTTGTACCACCTGCCTTCCTCTGGGCCTGTCCCTGAGCTGGGGAGCCTTACTGAAGAAAAATGACCAACCAGGGCCAGCTGCTTTCACAAACCTGGAGCCCACTCTGTTTCTCCACTGAGGCATGAGATGTGCCTAGTGTGTCTAAAGAAATAAATGTCTACTCTTATTTACATTAAAGACAATTGGTCTCATGTGGCTAGTGGCTACCATATTGGACAACACAGATTATAGAACATTTTTCTGATTTCAGGGAAAAAGTTCTATTAGGGTGTCTAGGAAACTGATTTTCCATTCCCCAAGATGACGAGTTCATACATTGCCCCTTTGCCTCAAAACTCCTCTATCATTTTCTCCGCTCTGCTTTCATTCTTCCCTGAGAATACAGAGTGTAGAATCTTCCAGATAAACCCTTCATTCTTTATTATTATTTATTTGGCTGCATCAGGACTTAGTTGCAGCATATGGGATCTTCATTTAGGCTCAGGCTTGGTAGCTGTGGTGCACAGGCTCCCTTGCTATACAGCATGTAGGATCTTAGTATCCGACCAGAGATTAAACCGTGTCCTCTGCATTGCAAGGCGGATTCTTAACCACTGGATCACCAGGGAAGTCCCAACTCTTCATTCTTTGTGGAATATATAGAAGCTCCCTGGTACAAGCTTCCTCAGTCTCCTGCCTCTAATCCACAAAATCTATGCACACTTGCTAGCATGGGGTTAATGCCCAGCTTCCACCAGAGGCCAAAGCCCCCATGAGGCTTCAAATCAAGCCCCTTTTTCATCTTCAAGGACTTTGCCCCTTCTGTGTGGTCCAGCTCCCTCACTCTATCAGTCTCTCCCATCTGCAAGCAAATACCTTCATCTTCAATCTTTGAAAATCATTCCTTTATCCCCCCTGCCCCTACTCCCCTCCCCCTCACCCCGCCCCAGTTTTCTGATGCCTATTCAAATCAAAAGCGTTCATTCTGCCAGCAGGTCTCCACCTGTGGTCCTCAGGGTAGTAGCATCAGCTTGACCTGGAAATTTGTTAGAAATGCAAACCCCAGGCACTGTCCTCGACTTCTGTGCCCAGGAATCTGGGCTTTACCCAGATTCTGGTGATTCTGGTAAGCACTGGGGTTTGAGAAGCACACTACATGCTCTATAGTATGTACCTACATCACTTTCTGTTCTCTCTTCCTCCTTCAGCTGAACTGTTGTTCTCAGCTCATCCCCAGAGCTGGATGCTGGCTCCTTTCATCTTCCCTACCTTCGTTCTTTCCCAAGCAGATCTCACCCATTTCTTATTGTTAAATTTCAATTCCTTCAAAGTCATAGGTTCAAACCACACCTTCCTTAGAGTTTCAGATTCCCCTGGATCAATTGCTTATTTGGTGTCTCCATTCTGAGTCTCTTACCATCCCAGTAAGTCTGAAAAAGTCCTGAAGCTTTCCTCAAAATCTCTCCTTCCCCCTGTCCCTGCCCCCAGGCTTCCCCATCAGTAAGTAGCATTCATTCAGCAGCCCTAGAGGAAACCTAAAGTGAAAAATGAAAGCCGCTCAGTTGTGTCTGACTCTGTGCGACCCCATGGACTGTACGACCAAGGAATTATCCAGGCCAGAATACTGGAGTGGGTAGCTGTTCTCTTCTCCAGGATATCTTCCCAACCCAGGAATCAACCCAGGTCTCCTGCATGGCAAGGGGATTCTTTACTGTCTGAGCCACCAGAGAAGCCGCCAAAGGAAACCTAATAATCATCTCAGTTCTTCCTTCCTCTCACTACCCCTCCTCATCCTTCATTCCTCTTTGCTGTGAGACATATTGACAAGTCTGGAGACTAAGACGTGGACTCTCCATCCTCAAATGTGGGTCGCACAGTGATTGATTTTTTCAAAGAGGACAGTACAGAAAGGAAAACAAAAGTAATCTGAGTGGCTGCTAAGTCGCTTCAGTCGTGTCCGACTCTGTGCGACCCCATAGACGGCAACCCACCAGGCTCCTCCATCCCTGGGATTCTCCAGGCAAGAACACTGGAATGGGTTGCCATTTCTTTCCTTCTCCATTGCATGAAAGTGAAAAGTGAAAGTGAAGTCACTCAGTCGTGTCCGACTCTCAGCAACCCCATGGACTGCAGCCTTCCAGGCTCCTCTATCCATGGGATTTTCCAGGCAAGAGTACTGGAGTGGGGTGCCATTGACAAACCCAATAAATACTCTCTCAGCTAGATGATCAAGAGGGACCTCAACCATGATTAGTCGTGTGTCTAACACGCACTCTTGATGAGGCATGATGAAAATGGCACTTTGCCTCCCAAACACACATAACCCCAGCCTCTTCATGAGAAAAACCTCAGATAAGGTCTACAAACACTAAATGCTGGAGAGGATGTGGAGAAAAGGGAACGCTCTTATACTGTTGGTGGGAATGTAAATTGATGCAGCCACTATGGAGAAGAGTATGGAGGTTCCTTTAAAAACTAAAAATAGAATTATCACATGACCCAGCACCCAGCAATTCCACTCCTGGGCATGTATCTGTTGCTGCTGCTGCTATGTCTCTTCAGTTGTGTCCGACTCTGTGCGACCCCATAGACGGCAGCCCACCAGGCTCCCCTGTCCCCGGGATTCTCCAGGCAAGAACACTGGAGTGGGTTGTCATTTCCTTCTCCAATGCATGAAAGTGAAAAGTGAAAGTGAAGTCGCTCAGTCGTGTCCGACTCTTAGTGACCCCATGGACTGCAGCCTACCAGCTCCTCCGTCCATGAGATTTTCCAGGCAAGAGTACCGGAGTGGGTTGCCATTGCCTTCTCCGGGGGTATGTATCTAGAGAAAACTAATTCTCTAGAGAAAACTCTAATTCGAAAAGATATGTGTACCCCGAAGTTCACAGCAGTGCTATTTACAATAGCTAGGACACAGAAGCAACCTAAATGTCCATCAATAGACGAATGGATAAGAAAGATGTGGTATACACACACACACACACACACACACACACAAACAGTATACTACTTAGCCATAAGAAAGAATGTTTATTTGCTGCCAGTAAGTAAACCTATTTTCCACCTGTTCTGTAGTTCATTGTAGTTTAAAATACTATTTAGTTATATTAGTGATTTTGTTTATATTATATAAAATATAATATATAATAATAGGAAAAAGAAAGAATGAAATAATGTCACTTGAAGCAACATGGATGGATGGATCTAGAGATTATCATACTAACTGAAGTAAGTCAGAGAAAGACAAATACTATATGATTTCACTTATATGTGAAATCTAAAATATGATACAAATCAACTTATTAACAAAACAGAAATAGACTCACACATATAGAAAACAAACTTATGGGACTTTCCTGGTGGTACAGTGGATAAGACTCTGCCTGCCAATGTGGAGGGCATGGGTTCGATCCCATGGTCTGGGAAGATTCCACCTGCTTCAGAGCAACTAAGCCCGTGAGTCACAGCTACTGAAGCTCAGGTGCTGCAACTACTGAAGCTCATACCCCTAGAGCCTGTGCTCCACAGCAAGATAAGTCACCAAGCTCAGAAGCCTGTGCACTGCGACTAGAGGAAGCCTGTGCAGCAACAAATACCCAGCACAGCCAAAAGTAAATAAATAAATATTTTTAACAAGCCTATAATCTAATGGACAAGATAAACCAGCAAACCAACAATCACAGTAGAGTGAAAAACGTATGCATGCATGCAGGTCTTTAGAAGAGAGGCCCAAGTATTATTCATATTTGTAAATCTCCCCCCCACCCCCCGTCATCCAGTTCAGAGCCTGCATCAGGCCCTCCATAAACACTAATTTAACTGAAGACTTACTGAATGTCAAGCATGGGTAAATTTCTTTATAATCACTTCCTATGGAGAGAAAAAGCTAGATGGATGTTGTGAAAAGTTTAATGAAATTAACTTAATTATTGATTAATAAGGGCTTCCCTGTGGCTCAGCTGGTAAAGAATCTGCCTACAATGCAGGAGACCTGGGTTCGATCTCTAGGTTGGGAAGATTCCTTGGAGAAGGGAAAGGCTACCCACTTCAGTACTCAGGACTGGAGAATTCCATGGACTGTAGAGTCCATGGAGTCACACTAATAAATGTTTGCTCAATTAATAACTAAATTAATTAATCATTATTAGCTATTGATAAAATTTTGGGAGCAAAGATCCACGTGCCTCATGGCCAAAAAGCTAAACATACAGCAGAAACAATATTATAACAAATTCAGTTCTTTAAAAATAGTTCACAGCAACAACCAAAAAAAAAAAAGATTTGCACTTTTACTTGTGTAATACTCCAGTGTTTTAAAATGCTTAAGATTTTAAAGTTATTTTAATCTGATTTGTGTACTAGGTGGTGGTGTACAAGGAGCTAAGATTCACTCTCCACTGTTACTTTCTTGTGAGCAGGTTTCTTGTCTGAGCCTGACAAACACAGGACACTGTGCTAGGCTCCAGGGACACCAAGCAAAGGCGTGGTCCCTCCTTAGACAAAATACTTGCTGTTGCTAACAAAGGGGAGCATGTGTTTGGAATCCACCAAATTCAGGATTACGTTTTGTCCTGCTTGGTGAAAATACAGCTGCATGAGAAGAAAAGTGACCATTTTCCTCAAGAGCAAAAAGGTTTTTCAAAGGACATATAATCCTGTCCTGGCATCAGAAGGGTATTGGACCTTCCACATTGCAGACCACTCCTGAAGACTGACCTTGCCATGGACAGTGAAAAGCACAGATCAGAATGCATGCTGGAATGACCGTGGAGCAGGGCTCTGTGTGGCATTTAGCTTCTGATAGACTTCCTGGGGACATCTCGTTCTTTTTTCTGTCCCCATGTTGGTTTGATTTATGCACTCTTTGCCTGATGTCTTCATGTTCCTCACAGAAAGTTCCCAAATAACAATGTTAGTCTGTCCCTTGTAAGAAAATAGTAAACCTTAACTCATTTTTTTGAGGGGGTTATTTACGCATGCTAGGTTTGAATGACATTCTGATGCGATTGTTGTACTTCTCTTTCTCCAAGTTCCCAAATGCCATCTGCTGCTGCTGCTGCTGCTAAGTCGCTTCAGTCGTGTCTGACTCTGTGCGACCCCATAGACGGCAGCCCACCAGGCTCCGCCATCCCTGAGATTCTCCAGGCAAGAACACGAGTGGGTTGCCATTTCCTTCTCCAATGCATGAAAGTGAAAAGTGAAAGTGAAGTCGCTCAGTCGTGCCCGACTCTTAGCGACCCCATGGACTGTAGCCTCCCAGGCTCCTTCGTCCATGGGATTTTCCAGGCAAGAGTACTGGAGTGGGTTGCCATTGCCTTCTCCAACTTATCCTTAAAATGCAAACAAGCAAAAACCCTTCCGAACAGAAAGAAACTGAGACAACTATATATGTTTTTAATGATCTTAAAAGTACATGGTTATGAAATTGGTTACTACTGGAAAAGGATCAATGTTGCAAACATTTTTCTAATATTAACTCAATTATTCCGCAAAGATCTGTTCATCTTCTTTTGCACTTTAGCTCACTTTTACTGACCATGTGGGAAATGCAGTAATAGGTAAAGTGCTGTCAGAGACAAACAAGATACAGCTTTTGCCTCCAGGAGTTCAAAATATGACAGGAATGAAGAGATCTTCTGGTGTGGCAGATTAAATAGTAATAATACAAGAATTAGATAAACTATATAAGAATTTTTAAAAATTTCTACAAAGATAGGAAAAATGACATCATTAGATGTGAGGTGATTAAAAGCTATTTTCAGTGGGTGCATTTTGCTGCCTTTTTTGGTAAAAACGAGGGAAAATATTTGTATTTGCTTTCATATACTTAAACTCTGGAAAGATTCATGCAAAATGAAGACAGAAGTTATCCTAAGACAGTGGGGAAGATCTGGACAAATGGGGAAAGAGTGTTCACTGCTTATCATATGTAAGTGTAAATTACAGAGTTTGAAGACTAGGTACAAAAACAAAATGTGAAATATCTCATTGATAAATTTTTATATTGATTACATGTTAGAAGGATAGTTCAGATATATTGGGTCAAATAAAATATATAAAAGTTCATTTCATCTGTTTATTATTTTTTTCATTTCTGTTTTTCTTTTCTTATTTTTGATATGGTACAAGAAAATATAAGATGACACCTGTGGCTCATGTCCTATCTCCTGGATGGAACTGCTGGACAAAAGAGAGACCTTTGAACACTCAGTGAAGATTTTCCAGCTTCTTTCCTTCCCATGTCTTGGTCATTCATCTCTTTCTTCAATTATCTGAAAACCTCACAATACTTCATAGATTCTTGTATAAGCTAGCTGAAGTCCATATCTATTTCTTGCCACAAAATTAAATCGCAGGATGTTGTAAGAATTCAGAAAAAGATTAAATCACCTTGAGTTCTACTCAAGTAGAGAGGGGAAACCATGAATTTAACATGTGGCCTGAACACATGTATATCTCCACTCATCCCAGATTTCACTAAAATAACCACATACAGATTTAAAAAGCCATACAAACCCTATTAGGGCACAGAGGACAGAAGAAGTGACCACAAGCAGAAAAGAGACACTGTTTTTAAAGATGGGAAGTAGACAGACAAGCGCAAGCAGGAAGAGACTTGGTAGATCAAACTCATCTCAAATGCCACATTGAGGATAGGGTGGTGGATAAAAGCAAGGTACTTTAAAAAAAAGAAGCACTTTTTTTTTTTTTTTTTTGCATCAGAATACTGGAAAAGCTACTCTGGAGGCTCAACAGTAAAGAAGTCACCTGCAATGCAGGAGACATGGGTTCGATCCCTGGGTCGGGAAGATCCCCTGGAGAAGGAAATGGCAACCACTTCAGTATTCTTGTCTGGAGATTCCACATGTCTCTGCCCTCAGCTCCCTCCCATCCCTGCTCATTTGTTGCATGGTCAGTGAGGCCCACTCTGATCATCATATTTTTATTGTAATCTGACTTCCTCTCCCTACTGGCACTCCTAACCCTCCTATCCTGCTCTGCTGTTCTTATCACTTTCTAACACACAAGACAAGTGATGTATTTATATCTATTCACTTTATCTGTTTTCTTCATGAGGTTACTTAAAGGCAAGTCTTTTGTCTGTTTATATATATATATATATCCCAAGTACCTAAAACAGTATCTGGTACATGTTAGGCAACAAATAACTATTTGTTGAATGCATGAACAAATGAAGAATGGAGACAAGGCTGAATGAGAAATCACCAGAGAATTCTTATTTATGGAATCAATCCATCAATGAGGCTGGAGACAATGAAGGGATGAGCAATGTCAATTCTGGTTCGTTGAGGTGAGATAAAGGCTAAAATAATTCACTAACTATGAACTTTATGTCATGAGTGGAATTCCTGACAAGGAATTCCAATTCCTGGAAGTCCTATATTATGTCCTGATGATTCATCCATACATTTCTCTGACAAATAGTACCACAAAGAACTCACTTCATTCAAACAGGAATAATAAAAATTAAAACAATAATAATAAAAGATGAAATATTAAATTTACAAATTTATTCACAAGAAAAAAAAACTGAGGAAAATAACAGAAAAAAAAAAAAAGATAGATGAAGACCTCTCCCTGGAAAAATGTTACCCAAGAGCACATGAGAATCTGACCATACATATGGTCATGACTCCTAAAACTCAATGAACAAATCTGCTCTATAAAATAAGAAGATAAATTAGAGCTACAAGAGATTAAGGAAAGTGTAAAGAGACAACAAAAAGAAGAAGGAAGTGGTATCAGTAAAATTGTGAACCTCTAAGCCTTGCTTTAGGAATTTTACTTTTTTATTTCAAGAATCTTGGTCACCATAGAAATATTGAGAAAACAACTAGAAGCTTCTGAGTCAATACTCTAGGAGCTCAAGAAAACAAGCAAAGGTTAACAGCAACCAAGCAAACATCCATTCAAGAAGAGGTCATCTTCTGCACTTTGCTGGTGGTCCAGTGGTTAGGATTCCATGCTCTCATTCCTAAGGGCCTGGGTTCAATCCTTAGTCAAAGAACTAACATCCCAGAAGCCTCACAGTGTGACCAAAAAAAAAAAAAAAGGAAAAGTAAAAAATTGTACATGTATTTATGAGTCCAAATTGATATAAATAAATGATTGAATAATTTCCTGAGTGGGAGAGAAGAGACACACCTCCAGTGTAGAATTATATAGTTCCTCTGTTGAGTTCCCATTGAGCCATTTCCATTGATCAATTCCGGCACTAGAGGGAAGACTGTCTTGGGCCTACTGAGAGAAAGTCAATTTTCTCCAACAGGCCACCTTCCTTCAAGGAAAGTTTGGACTATGGATGGCTGAAATGAGAAGCTAAGCTCAAGGAAGATGGGACCCTATTGCTTATCTGCTAGGGCCCACACAGGGCCATACATGAGGCAGGGCCCTATATTTGCTTTTTAAACAGTCCTAAATCCAATGGACAGAGGAGCCTGGTAGGCTGCAGTCCATGGGGTCGCTCAGAGTCGGGCTTGACTGAGCAACTTCACTTTCACTTTTCACTTTCATGCATTGGAGAAGGAAACGGCAACCCACCCCAGTATTCTTGCCTGGAGAATCCCAGGGACAGAGGAGCCTAGTGGGCTGCTATCTATGGGGTCGCACAGACTTGGATACGACTGAAGCGACTTAGCAGCAGCAGTAGCAATGGTGCCATTGGAGAAGGCAATGGCACCCCACTCCAGTCCTCTTGCCTGGAAAATCCCATGGGCGGAGGAGCCAGGTAGGCTGCAGTCCATGGGGTTGCTGAGAGTCGGACATGACTGAGTGACTTCACTTTCACTTTTCACTTTCATGCATTGGAGAAGGAAATGGCAACCCACTCCAGTGTTCTTGCCTGGAGAATCCCAGGGACGGGGGAGCCTGGTGGGTTGCCGTCTATGGGGTCGCACAGAGTCAGACACGACTGAAGCGACTTAGCAGCAGCAGCAGCATGTATATGTTAATCCTATACTCCTAATTTATTCCCCCATTCCTTTCGGAAACCACAAGATTCTATCAGTCTATTTCTGTTTTGTAAATAAGTTCGTTTGTAACATTTTTTAAAAATTCCACATATAAGTCAGATCATGTATTTGTGTTTATCTGACTTACTTCACTTATTAAGACCTCAATTCTTGATAGCCATCATGGAGAAAAAACTTTCTTGGTGCAAGAGGCAATTATAAAATGTGAAGCCATTTTTTTTTTCAGTTCATAATTTTACGTAAGATTTTTTTTTTTTTTTGCCTTACCCCACAGCTTGTGGAACCTTAGTTTCCCAACCAGGGATTGAACTGGAGCTCTCAGTAGTAAAAGCATGAAGTCTTAATTGCTGAACTGCCAAGGATGTCCCTTATATAGGATTTTGTATAGCAGTAGGCCGTGCATATAGATATGAGCGCAAAATCTATTACCACTTGATTCATCTTCACAAATACCCAGTAGCAGCATCAAGATTAGGAAACAGGGGACTTCCCTGGTGGTCCAGTGGTTAAGATTCTGAGCTCCCACTGCAGAGGGCCTGGGTTTGATCCTTGGCCAGGGAACTAGATCCCACATGTTGCAACCAAGATTTCACATGCCACAACTAGGACCCGGCACAGCCAAATAAATAAATATTAAAGGGGGAAAAAAAAACAAAGATTAGGAAACAGGGTGACATCAGCATCCCAGAAGACCCACTCACACTCTGTTCTTTCAGGAAATAGTCTCCCACTCTGCCCCCACCCCCAGTAAGGTAAGCACCTGCAGATTTCTTCGAGTGGGATATACACAGATAGATACACTTGCACATGTTTTGGGTGCACACACGTATGCAGTTCTGTGGGGCCTCCATCTGGGGTTGAAGGTTCTGGGTCACAGGATTCAAACCAGTTCAGCTCCAGTAGATTCAGCTGAAGTGGTTCCAAGAGACACTCCCACCCAGAGCACAGCGCGTTCCAACTGTTCTACGTCTTTGCTAACGTGTGGTATTGTCAGTTAAAGCCATTATTTTTTTCACAATGATTCATCAATTTACGGCAGTCGAAATTGCCTGTCTTTAAAGGATCTAACAGCTCCTTTCTTCCATTAACAACCAGTAAGGTTGACATTTTTCTCTGACAACGTGACTGGATTTTGAATCCAAAGGAACTCAGCCAGCCACACCAAGAATTTTGAATCACGGTTGGGGCAAGTGCGGTGAGAACGCTTGGGCTAGCTCCAGCGGGGATGTTGCTGCAAGGCCCTCTGAGCTGCAAAGAAACAGACTTCTCCCGAGGCTGAAGACAAGGATTACCACTCCCCTCAGGGCCAAGGGGGTCCCCATCTCGCCACTCCTAGGGGACCCCTGAAGACTCACTGGCCAGAGCATGACACGCATTGCTGCCACATGCCTGACTTGGTGCAGTCACGCTGCTAATTCGTCATCTCAACCAGCAAGCCCAGGGGGCAGCAGACATATCACTCTCCCCACAGTACAGAGGGGGAAACTGAGGCCCCTGGAGGTCATGGACGGTCCCCAGTGGAGCCAGAAGCCTTCTGTCGTAGAGCTTCACTCACTGAGGCCACTTTCTGAGAACAACATCCTGCCAGAGGGCAGCAAGGCTCCCACAAAGGGAGGAATGGGATACTCGAAAACTGAACTTGAGGCCCATGTGAACGGGGTGTAGCTGTCAGAGGTCAAGTGAACATCCTGAGAGGCGAATGCTCTGACCTCAGAACCTTCGGGGAGTCCATTGCTTTCCTGTTCTTTTCTGTTTCTTTCTCTCTCTTCTCCCACCTGCGTGTCTAGCCTTAACTGTCTCCCTTTCTTTCCACTCCTCCCATTCTGTAAGTACCTGAAATACAGAATTGCAAGAGTCTACATATACACATTTTCCTTGTCGACTACCTCAAGTTAAAAGTTCTCTATTAAATCAAGTGAATTCACTTTTAAACCAGGTGAGTTTAATGTTTTATGTCTTTTGAAAACAAAACTAAAAACCAATTATGTTGCTCTGTAACTTTCAGGCGGTGGACTCTGGGCAAGTTACCTTCTTCCTTTGTAAAATGCGCATAATAATAGCACCTATTGTGCAAATGAAATGAATTGATACATACAAACAGCTTTATTTTTTGCCTTCTTTTAATAACTTTATTGAAATCATAATTCAGTACAGTTCAGTAGCTCAGTCGTGTCCGACTCTTTGCGACCCCATGAACTGCAGCAAGCCAGGCCTCCCTGTCCATCACCAACTCCCGGAGTTTACTCAAACTGATGTCCATTGAGTCGGTGATGTCATCCAACCATCTCATCCTCTGTCATCCCCTTCTCCTCCTGCCCTCATTCTTTCCTAGCATCAGGGTCTTTTCAAATGACTCAGCTCTTCGCATCAGGTGGCCAAAGTATTGGAGTTTCAGCTTCAACATCAGTCCTTCCAATGAACACCCAGGACTAATCTCCTTTAAGATGGACTGGTTGGATCTCCTTGCAGTCCAAGGGACTCTCAAGAGTCTTCTCCAACACCACAGTTCAAAAGCATCAATTCTTCAGCACTCAGCTTTCTTTACAGTCCAACTCTCATATCCATACCT
>SJYT01012101.1:9125-20855 GCA_006410635.1 Cephalophus harveyi
AAAAAAAAAAAAAGATGTCCTAGAACTCAAAAATATGACAGAACTAAAAAACCGAGGAAAAAAGTGAGAAAACCCAAATTGACACTATTCTCAATGAAAAGGAAGACATTACAACTAATACCACAGATATACAAAGGATCATCAGAAGCTACTATGAACAGCTACACACCAACAAATGGGAAGACCTAGAAGAAGAGGAAAAATTATATTTAGCCTACCAAGATTGCAGGGAGAAAGAAAATTTGAGCAGACCAATTACTAGTAATGAGATTGAATAAATAATAAAAAATTTCCCACTAGAGGAAAGCCTAGTACCAAATGGCTCCACTGGTGAATTTTACTAAACATTAAAAAAAAATTAATACTAATCCTTTTCAAACTTTTCTTAAAAAAAATCACAGAAGAGGGAATGCTCCCTAAATTTACAAGGTCGTCATTACCCTGTTGCCAAAGCCAGAAAAGGACCCAGCAGAAAAGAAACTACAAGCCAATATTCCTGACGAATATAAATGTAACAATTTTCAATAAAGTACTAGCAAACTGAATTCAGCAGCGTATGGAAAGGGCCATTCATCATAATCAAAAGGGCCATTCATCACAATCTTAGGGAATTTATCCTTAAGATGCAAAGATGGTTCCATATTCACAAAATCAATGTGCTACATCACGTTAATAGAATGAAAAAACATATGATCATCTCAATAGATGCTGAAAAAGCATTTGACCAAATTCAACATTTATGATAAATCCTTAACAAAGTAGGCATAAAAGGAACATACCTCAACATAATAAAAGCAACACATGACAAGCCCACAGCTAACATCATATTTAACGGTGAGAGGTTAGAATCTTTTCCTCTAAGACTGGGAGGACAACAAGGCCCCCCCGTCTCACCACTCCTAAACGTCATACTAGAAGAACTAGTCAGAACGACCAGGCCAGGAAAGGATAAGTAAAAGGCATTAGAATTGGAAAGGAAGACGCAAAATAGTCTCTACTTGCAGATGATACAATTTTGTATATAAAAAACCCAAACCCTCCACCAAAACTTTTAGATCTAATCAGAAAATACAGTAAAGTTGCAGAACACAAAATTAGCATACAAAAATCAGCAGCATTTTTATACATCAACAATGAACTGTCTGAAAATAATGAAAACGATCCCATTTACAATTGCATCAAAAATCATAAAATACCTAGGAATCAACTTAACCTGGAAGATAAAAGATCTCTACACTGGAAACTACAAACCACTGATGCAAGAAATTGAAGAAGACACAAAGAAGTGGAAAGCTATCCTATGTTCATGTACAGGAGGAATAGTGTTAAGATGTCCGTGCTACCTGGCAGCATTACAGAAGCAGATAAAACAACCCTAGAATACATATGGAGACACAAAAGACCCCCACCTGAAAAAGAGGAACCAGGAGGCACCACGCTTCCTGATTTCAAGCTGCTAACAAAATTAGCATACAAAAATCAGCAGCATTTTTATACATCAACAATGAACTGTCTGAAAATAATGAAAACGATCCCATTTACAATTGCATCAAAAATCATAAAATACCTAGGAATCAACTTAACCTGGAAGATAAAAGATCTCTACACTGGAAACTACAAACCACTGATGCAAGAAATTGAAGAAGACACAAAGAAGTGGAAAGCTATCCTATGTTCATGTACAGGAGGAATAGTGTTAAGATGTCCGTGCTACCTGGCAGCATTACAGAAGCAGATAAAACAACCCTAGAATACATATGGAGACACAAAAGACCCCCACCTGAAAAAGAGGAACCAGGAGGCACCACGCTTCCTGATTTCAAGCTGCTTTATGAAGCTTTAGTAACCAAAACAGTAAGATCCTCGCATAAAAACAAACACGCAGACCAACGGGACAGGCTGCGGGCCCAGAAATAAACCAATGCGGACAAGGCCAACTCATATCTGACAATGGGGCAGGAGTCCTCAACAGAGAGAAGAAAAGGTCTCTGCAATAAGTGGTGCCAGGAAACTGAATAGTCACATGTGACAAACTGAAATTAAACTGTCTTACATGTCACAAAAATTAACTTGAGATGGATTAAAGGCTGAAATGCAAGATGGGAAACCATAAAACTCCCAGAGGAAAACATGGAAAAAAGCTTCTTGACAGTTCTAGGGAATGATTTTTTGGATGAGATACAACCCCTAAATCACAAGCCACACACACACACAAAGAGTGAGCTGACTACATCAAACTAAAAAGTTTCCATATCACAAAAGCAATGATAACACAAAAGACAACCTATAGAATGCCAAAAAATAGCTGCAAATCATATATCTGATCATGAGTTACTATATAAAAATACAGTCAACTCATACAACTCAATAGCAAAACAACAACCCAAATAATTCAAATATTTAAAAATAGAGAAAGGACCAAACTCATACAAAAAGATATCAGAATTACGATTGCTAGAACTGGGAATTGCAGGAAGGTGATATTAGATGCTGCTGCTGCTGCTGCTAAGTCACTTCAGTCGTGTCTGACCCTGTGCGACCCCATAGATGGCAGCCCACCAGATGAAGGTGATCGAAAAGTACAAGTTTCCAGTTGTAAGATAAATAAGTGCTAGGAATGTAAACGTGCGGCATGAGAACCACAGCCCACAAGCATGGACATGATACATGAAAACTATTAAGAGAATAAAGACTAAGGGTTCTTAACATAAGGAAAAACACATTTACTTCTTTACTGTTTCATATCTATGAGATGATAGATTTTACCTAAACTTATTGTGGTAATCACTTCACAGTACGTGTGAGTCAAATCATTATAATGCTCACCTTAACCAATACAGTGCTATATGTCGATTATACCTGGATAAAACTGGAAAAAAGCCTTCATATTGTAAGCTTTCATTTCTTTGATATTCTGGAAAAGGAAAAAAATCATAGTGACAGAAAACAGATCTGGTTGCCAGGTGGAGGAAGTGACAATTAGGGATATGAGGAAACTTTGTGAAGTGACAGGAATACTGTCTATCTTGACGGTGGGGGTTATTATGCAGCTGTATACACTTATCACAATGTTTCAACTGCACACTTTAAAAAGTGAGTTTTACTGTATGTAAATTATACCTCAATGAACCTACCTTTTAGAAATCTCTATGTATTTCTATGTATTTAAATGTATTATACGTCTCATGATTTGCTTCCATATTAAAAGGAAGCAAATCATAGAATACATATAGTATGAGCCCACTTACATAAAGATCAAAAAATTATATAAAATTTATAACACTGAAGCAAGTAGTTAACACTGTAACATGATAAACACAAAATTCCATACACTGGCTTTCTACTGGGGAAAAAGAAGAGACTAGGCTCGGGGAGGCAGACAAGGCCTTTAACAGGCTTCTTCATCCTCTGTTTCTGAGGGTGGGTGATCTCCACACTGTATCTGTATTACTATTTTTAATTTCTCATACCCTACATGTTTCTGTATGTATATAACATAATAAAACTTATTGGTTTCATATTTTTCTTACAGGAAAACAATGCTTGTAGTACCTTATTTCTCTAATAAAAGAGTCATATCAGCAGACAGCAGAGATTCCTGCTGAAACAGGACAGCAGGCCCAGGAAAAGGCACACTCCTGTTCCAAAAATGCCTTTCAGGAAATCTTCAAAACTTCCATCCATGTTAAAGAAGATGATCTCTACCTGGCAGGTCTGGGGCTCAGAGAGGACACTTGAAAATATTGTCCTCTAATTTGAAATTGATCCCACCGTCTTTTTTCTCTCAGTAGTGACCGGCACTTTGCTTAAACATCCAGGTGTGGAGGGCTGGGCGCGACGCTTTGCTGAGATCAGCCCCAGCACGCAGGCTGTGCTGTGTTTGGCCAGCTGGGTCCAGTCTCGTGGGAGTGGCCCCAGGAGCCCGTCAGTGGAGGCAGAGCAGTGGGACTGCCAAGCAGACGCCCTGGCCTGGACGGCCAGCAGAGCGCTTTCAGCCTGGGGCTCTCCTTTCCCTTCCAAGTCCCCTGCCCCCAAATCTGGACTTGGGTCTCCTGCCTGAATTCTCTCGAATCTGTCGATCCTCGGCTGAGCTGCGCTGCAGCACCCTCTACCCCGTGGAAGAGGTTAGATGCTTCCCATGTGTGGCTGGGACAGTCCAAGCAGAAATGAAACTCAGGAAAATGTCTGCGGTGACCTCGGGACTGGCCAGGCAAGAAAGCGGACGCTGGGCGGCTGCTGGTCCTCCCAGGAACGCTCTGTCCCCAGCTGATCTGATCCAGCTCACTTCCTCCTGTTAGAAAGTCTGTGTGATACTCAAGCTCACAGCTAATGAGAAATGAAAATGAAGAGACAACACTGAAATACCATTTCTTTCCTTTCAGACTGGCAAAATTCAAAGCTTAAAAAAAATTTTTTTAAAAACCAAACAGGTAGATTATAAAATATGTATGAAAGTTTAAAGGGCCGGAATATCAAAGCAATCTTATAAAACAAAGTAGGAGGACTTATACTAAGAAGGCAGTTCTGGCACAGGATTGACAAAGGGTAAGTGGAACATAATGGAGCCCATAAATTGACCTCAGATTACACACTCAATTGCATCAGAGTAATACAATAGTAGAAAGAAAGTCTTTGCAAAAAATGACCCTAAAATAATGGATGGGATATGGGGGAAAAAAAGAACTCCAACCCCTACCTGAGATGATACTCAAAAATTGAGATGAGTCATAGGCCCAAAATAATATTTAAAGTCCTAAGTATTTTAGATGAAAGCGTAAGAGTCTGTGACTCAGTTAGGGGGTAGTCAAAAGTTTCTAAGACAGAAAAAAACAAAAAACCTTAAAAAAAAAATTGCTTTCAAACTTTAAAACTTACACTCATCAAAGGAGACAATGAATAGGCAAGTCACAAGCCAAGGGAAAATAATCACAAAGCACGTATCTAAAAAAGAACTTCCACAGCTCAATAATAAAAGATAAACAACTCAGTTTTTTTAATGGACAAAATATCTTTTTAAAATTTAAAAAAATATAGTTTTTTTAAATGGGTGAGAGAAAGACCATTCACAAAAGATGTGTGAATGGTGAACAGGCACTGAAAAGGCACCCATTATCATTAGCTGTCAGGGAAATTCAAGCTAAAACCATAATTAAATACTAGAACACATTCACCAGTGTGGCTAAAAGTATAGGCTGACAATACCAAGTGTTAACAAAGATGTGAAGTAACTGGAACTCTTGCACATCACTGGCGGGGTATAAAATGGGTCAACATACACCTATCTCAGTTCAATTCAGTCTCTCAGTCATGTCCGACTCTTTGCGACCCCAGAAATTGCAGCACGCCAGGCCTCCCTGTTCATCACCAATTCCCGGAGTTCACTCAGACTCAAGTTCATGGAATCCGTGATGCCATCCAGCCATCTCATCCTTGGTCATCCCCTTCTCCTGCCCCCAATCCCTCCCACCATCAGGGTGTTTTCCAATGAGTCAACTCTTCACATGAGGTGGCCAAAGTACTGGAGTTTCAGCTTCAGCATCATTCCTTCCAAAGAAATCCCCGGACTGATCTCCTTCAGAATGAACAGGTTGGATCTCCTTGCAGTCCAAGGGACTCTCAAGAGTCTTCTCCAACACCACAGTTGAAAAGCATCAATTCTTTGGCGCTCAGCCTTCTTCACAGTCCAACTCTCACATCCATACATGACCACAGGAAAAACCATAGCCTTGACTAGTTGGACCTTAGTTGGCAAAGTAATGTCTCTGCTTTTCAATATGCTATCTAGGTTGGTCATAACTTTTCTTCCAAGGAGTAAGCGTCTTTTAATTTCATGGCCACAGTCACTGTCTGCAGTACAACCTGCTAATTCCACTCCTAAGTATTTACCCAAGAGAAATGAAAACATGCATCATATGGTAACAAAAAATAGAACATTTATAGACTGTTAGCAGCCCAAAAATGAGAAAGAGACTAGGCGTCTATCAATAGGAGAATGAATAAACTGTGGTCTATGGGGTAAGATATCCCAATACAAAGGATTCTATTCAGCAATAAAAAAGAATGTATTACTAATCAATGCAGCATAATGAATCTTAAAAGCATTATGCTGCATGAAAAAAGGCCTTATATAAAGGAGTATAAACTATATGATTCCATTTATGTGAAGTTAAACGAAACTGCTCTGTGGTGGAAAAAAAATATCAGAGCAGTGGGTGCCTCTGGGGTGGGAATAGGATTGACTAAAAGTCATGTGGGGACACCGCTGGGAAATCACGTTGTTTTATATCATGGTAAGGAATTGGCTTTCACAGGGACATTCATTTGTCACAATCGGCAGATGTACACTGAAGATTTCTGCACAACAAATACTGAACTCTAATGTCTTCAAGCTGAATTATATAGGAGTGTGATGATGTCTGTGATTTATTTTGAAATACATTTTTTAAAAAAGAAGAATGGATTGAAGGGTAGAGAGGTAAGGAATTGGCTTTCACAGGGACATTCATTTGTCACAATCGGCAGATGTACACTGAAGATTTCTGCACAACAAATACTGAACTCTAATGTCTTCAAGCTGAATTATATAGGAGTGTGATGATGTCTGTGATTTATTTTGAAATACATTTTTTAAAAAAGAAGAATGGATTGAAGGGTAGAGTAATGAAAAAAAATGAATAGGTATGTGAAAAGACAAGTATAGGAAAGCATTAATTATAAAATATAAATTTATAGGCATATAGTTGGTCTTCCGATGGCATCACCAACTCAATGGACATGAGTTTGAGTAAACTCCTGGAGTTGGTGATGAACAGGGAGGCCTGGCGTGCTGCAGTCCATGGGGTCGCAAAGAGTGGGACACGACTGAGTGACTGAACTGAACTGGTTGGTCTTCCAATTGTTAAAAATCTTCCAACTTTGCTGTGTTTGAAGTCTGTCATAATAAATGCTTTTCTTTTTAAAGATGCAGAACTTTAGATACAGTACAAGCTCTTTTATTTTGAAAACAGTGAGGAATAAGAGTATATCTTCTTCATTTGCTTATATTTGTCTAGAAAAACTCTAGGAAGGAAGATAAGTGAGAAGGTAGATGGGAGCATGGCAGTGCATACCTTAAATATTGTTTCGCTCTTTGAATCATGTAAATATGCAACTTATTTGCAACCTATCTAAATTTTTAAAAAGGCACTTTGCCCATAGAAGGAATTAAGGAGACAGAGGATGAGATGGCTGGATGGCATCACTGACTCCATGAACGTGAGTTTGAGTGAACTCTGGGAACTGGTGATGGACAGGGAGGCCTGGTGTGCTGCGATTCATGGGGTCGCAAAGAGTCAGACACGACTGAGTGACTGAACTGAACTGAACTGATACAGATGTCAAAGCTGAGGAAGACAAAGATTCAAGGAACAGCCACCTCCTAAATCACTTCATCCAGTTTCTCATGAAGTTCAGGTCGGTTGAGTAGCTCAGTCGTGTCTGACTCTTTGTGACCCCATGGACTGGTTGGACATGGTTGGACATAACTAGGTTGGACATAACTTTCCTTCCAAGGAGTAAGCATCTTTTAATTTTATGGCTGTAATCATCATCTGCAGTGATTTTGGAGCCCAGAAAAATAAAGTCAGCCACTATTTCCACTGTTTCCCCATCTATTTCCCATGAAGTGATGGGACAAGATGCCATGATCTTCATTTTCTGAATGTTGAGCTTTAAGCCAACTTTTCGCTCTCTTCTTTGACTTTCATCAAGAGGTTCTTCAATTCTTCTTCACTTTCTACCATTAGGGTGGTGTCATCTGCATATCTGAGGTTACTGATACTTCTCCTGGCAATCTTGATTTCAGCTTGTGTTTCATCCAGCCCAGCGTTTCTCATGATGTACTCTGCATAGAAGTTAAATATGCAGGGTGACAATATACAGCCTTGACGGACTCCTTTTCCTATTTGGAACCAGTCTGTTGTTCCATGTCCAGTTCTAACTGTTGCTTCCTGACCTGCATACAGCTTTCTCAAGAGGCAGGTTAGGTGGTCTGGTATTCCCATCTCTTGAAGAATTTTCCACAGTTTATTGTGATCCACACAGTCAAAGGCTTTTGCATAGTCAGTAAAGCAGAATAGATGTTTTTCTGGAACTCTCTTGCTTTTCCGGTGATCCAGCAGGTGTTGGCAATTTGATCTCAGGCAGGGACCCCCACTAAGAGGTACTGTTGTGAGATGCTTTGCTCAGAAGCGTGACTGAGGTGACGTGATATGACCCTGAGGAAGAGAATCCGCAGGTCCTACCAGCGCTTTCCTAAAGCTCAGGGCCCTCAGACTGAGGCCCTATTCAGCTGAATCCTGCCACACAGTCTGCACCCCCAAATGTAAGTGCCTTACCCAGCTGGGAGTAAGACAGTACCCAGCTGTCTCCAAAGAGACAGAGAAAGCAGAACACCCACCAGCAGGACAAGCAACTCAGGGGCAAACCCCCCCTGCGTAGGCAGCCTCACACTCAGAGCCCTGGTCTACCAGATGCCGGGAGCCGAGCGAACCGGAGGGTAAGGAACTTAGGAGAGGGTAGAATACCTGGAGAGGTGAGACAGAAAACATTTTCCTCAGGTAGGTAGAATGCTTGTTAAGACTGATTACTCTCAGGAAAGGCTAGGGAAGGGCAAATACATTGACCCCATAGCTAAAAATTAGAGCTATGAACGGCAGCCAAGAAACCCCAACTGATTATAGTGCCTCAAAAGGAGACACATCAAAGAAGAGATTAAATTAGAGCAGCGAATTTTAAATCATGGATGGGCTGTCTGTCTTTATCAGCTCCCATTGCTAATGAAATCCAAGTCTCCGCGGAAAGCTGGGAGGATAATACAGAAATAGAAGGGACATCAAGAGGAGGCTGGCTACAGAACCGAGTGTCCTGGGGAGAGATGAGATGTTTAAAATTAATAAGCAGGCCTGCAGGAACCACCCCGGTCTTCTGCTTCCCCTTCCTGGAGCTGAGCCTGAACCCTGAGGGGTAAACCTGGGGAAGAGAAATTACTAGCAGGAAAGAAAAGAATTAAAGAAGGCAAACAAAGGAAGCAGTCCTTTTACACACAAAGAGGGTGGCCTCGGGCTCTGTGGACAAGCTGCCCAGAGCAGTGCCAGGCTGCACGTGCCCCCCCCCCACCCCGCTTCCCCGCACCCTGCACCGTAAAGAACACCCCACCATTTGGGTCCTTTCTGTGCAGGGTCCACAGTCCTGTCCTGGGTGGGGCTGGCAAGGCCCTGGCTCTCAAGAAGCACAAAAAGGTCTCAGCGGGACCCTCCTCTGCCTACATTAGGGAACCAGCAACGAGCCCACGTGCTCCAGAAGATTGAATATACGTCCATCCTTCCTTGCCTCTACCAGGGAGACGCTGCTTGGCGGGGCTCAGCAGTGGGACAGCCCCAGAGGATGATTCCTTATCCAGCTCCCGCAAGGGCACGGCTGTAGGCTGTCCTTGGAAGTGGCCACAGGGCCTTCGTGATGTAGCCAGAACATCACACAAAGGAACGGAAGAGGCCAGAAGAACCCTCCTCGCCATCAGGCCAGCTCTGGGAAAATTACCATGGGCAAGACTGGGGCGGCAGGCCGTTGGTCTTTAGCGCCCCTGAACCCTGGCCCTGGGTGCTAGAAGCCCGGCACTCTGACTCTTTCTTCATCTTGGCAGCCTCTTCACTAAGGGAAGTTCTGCTCTCGAATATTTTCACCGCAACATGAATGAGACAGTGGGGTCTATTAGGAAGTGCACGAGCTTTGGCATCAGTTGATCTGAGTTTAATCCCCGATGCCAGCCCACACTGCGATGCCCTAAACCAATACTGTGACACAGTCCCTTTGATCCCGGGTCATCCACCTGCAAAGTCAAGACAATGCCCCCCCCCATCAGTGTGTGCTGGAATTAGGAGCAGTGTGTGTGAAGGCGCCGACGCAGCACTTACTACCCAGAAGTGCTCCATAAAGTGTCCCTCACCTTTTCTCAGCTTTCGCCAGAGACCCGCACTTCAAAATGCTCATAAGCATAACGACCACTTTCAGGCAAAGAGCCACTGCTTTGTAACCAGACTTTAAAACGTCTTCCGTTAGGATGAGTTTTGGTGGACTCTGCGCTCCTTAAGTCTCCTGGAGCTCGTTTTCTTAAGCTTCTTTATCTAACTACTCTGAGCTGAGGGCACCCACAAAGGGGTCTCAGAACATTCTCGCCCTCTCATTTCTCCATCTTCCAAATCTTGCTCTGAAACAAGATAGCCAGGGTGCCTTGGCCTTTATGGAAGGCTGAGAATTGTCCTGCAACGTATGTTATGGGCTGAATTCCAGCCCCCAAATTCACATGCCAAATTTCCAACCCCCAGGCCCTCCAAATATGACTATGTTTGGAGTAAGTGTTTTTAAAGAGGCAATTAAACTATAATGAGATTATTCGGGTGACCCCTAATCCAATTGGACTGGTGTCTTTATAGAAAGAGGAAAACTTGGGTGTAACTATGCTTGGAGGGAGAATGCTGTGTGAACATGAACAGAACTCAGAAGAAGCCCAGGCTGTCAACATTTTGATCTTGGGCTTCTAGCTTCCAGAACTGTGAGAAAATACCTTTCTGCTGTATTTCTGTTGTTTAAGCCTCTCAGTCTGTGATGCTGTGTCATGACAGCCCTAGCAGACTAATACGACATCTATTGTCCCCTCCTTCATTTTAAAAGCTGAGCTTCTTTAGTTTTAGCTAAACGTGTAGCTGCCCAGCTAGAGACCATGCATCCCAGCCTCCGTGCAGCAAGGTGGAGCCGTGTGACCAAGACTGAGCCAGTGGGATGTGAGGAGAAGTGATGCGTAACTTCCAGGTCCTGACTTTCCTGAAAGCTGCTCGCCCTCCACTTTTGTTTTCTTCCTGCTGGTGGGGAGATGGCCACAAGCAGAGCAGCTTCCTCGGAAGGCATCAGCTCAGCTCTCCTGCAACACTAGTCCACCCTCGTCTGTACCCAGGACTTGATGGAGAAAAACGTTGCTACCTTATCTAAGCCTCTTTTGGGTATTTTGGGCTTCTTGATTACAGCAGCTTAGCCTGCCTTTGGGCTAATTGACTGTTCTCCCTCCACACCCCAGATGCTCTAGTTCCCAGGTTCCCTAGAAATACCTGGCTGTGGGAAGAGCAGAGACTGCTAGAGCTGTGCTCAAAGTAGAGACTGTCAGCGATCAGGTGGATGGAGGCCCAGGATTTGAGAGGGACCTCAGAGACAGTCTGGCTTCCCTTCCCACTGAAGGCAGATACAGAAATCTCATCTGTGTGGCCACAAGTTTTTATCCAGCTTCTGTTGATATGATCCAAGACAGATCTCCCACCCCAGGAGGTCACCTTTAACACAGGTGTTGTCCAAGCATGTGTAGACCACACCTGTGGTCAGATAGTCCATCCTGGTGTGATCTGAAACTAGCCTCCTATAACTATGCACTCTGCTTCACCTCTAGGTGAAATAAAACTAACATTCCGAGCGTCTAGAAGACTGGATTGCTGAATAGAAGGCTTCCCAAAGGTCTCAATCATCAGTGTCCTCAGTGGCACAGAGACTTTAGTCATCACACGTAGGCCAAAAAAAATACAAGAAGTTCCAATAAATAAGGAGTTACTGCCAAACGGCTTAATAAGTATACCCTAATGGCATCCAGTCCCATCACTTCATGGGAAATAGATGGGGAAACAGTGGAAACAGTGTCAGACTTTATTTTTT
>SJYT01012109.1:0-32237 GCA_006410635.1 Cephalophus harveyi
GTCTAGTCAAGGCTATGGTTTTTCCTGTGGTCATGTATGGATGTGAGAGTTGGACTGTGAAGAAGGTTGAGCGCTGAAGAATTGATGCTTTTGAACTGTGGTGTTGGAGAAGACTCTTGAGAGTCCCTTGGACTGCAAGGAGATTCAACCAATCCATTCTGAAGGAGATCAACTTTGGGATTTCTTTGGAAGGAATGATGCTAAAGCTGAAACTCCAGTACTTTGGCCACCTCATGCGAAGTGTTGACTCATTGGAAAAGACTTTGATGCTGGGAGGGATTGGGGGCAGGAAGAGAAGGGGACAACAGAGGATGAGATGGCTGGATGGCATCACGGACCTGATGGACCTGAGTCTGAGTGAACTCCGGAAGTTAGTGATGGATAGGGAGGCCTGGAGTGCTGTGATTCATGAGGTCGCAGAGAGTCGGACATGACTGAGTGACTGAACTGAACTGAACTGAACGGCTTTACGGACACTTTGAGATCTGCCAAGTTAAATCTTCCCAAATGATTACAACTGAGTCTAATTAGTTGAGCATTGTCATGGATTACAGAGTTATGTGCTAATAGTCAAGCATTCCCTATATATAGTTGCAGTCTCTTTTCTTTGACAAAAACTAAGGAAATAAGTTACTGTTTTTCATTTTTTCTCACACTGTTGAAATTTTAAACTGTTTTCTTTTCTTGGTGTAGCAATAGTAGACTGAAAAGAGAAAGGGGAAGTTACTGGCCAAAACAAATGAGTCACTAATCAAGAATGTTTGAAAACCACAGACAGGAGAATCCCAGTTGAAGTGAATCCATTAGACCTAACTTAACATTCCTTTCAATTAAATAACTAAGTTCTATATTAAAATTAAAAAGAACCAAAAGCTACATTTGCCCAATTATAGTTTGGATAGCAGCCTAGTTAATAAACATGCTTCCAAATCTAGATGATGGAGCCTTGAAACTTGTTTATTTCTTAGTCTAATTCTAGGCATTAAAAACTCCAGAAAATTTTCAGCCCAAACAGAAGTATTTCAGGGCAAATTTACATCCCTTTTCTAACATAAAGGGGCAAGAAAGCTTCTAAAATTTCTTACAGAGTTAGTTTTCAAATATGTGAAGGCCACGGGTGACTTTTAGCTGGTGATGAGAAAATATCCTTAACGCCTTTCTCTCCTTGGAGGCAGGGTGGGGCTTGGGGCTGGGGGGACAGGGTGTGTGTGTGTGTCCTGGCCCCCAGGAACTAACTGTGCAGAAACACAGGTGGAAGTTTTCATATGCAGAGAGAGCGGCTCAAGGAAAGAATGTAAAAGGCAGTCTCATAACAGTTTCCTGTCTGGGGTTCTAATCTGATTTGTTGATACAAATGTAGTGACAGCACCTAACTCTTTTTCAAAGCCTGGAGACAGCATGATCCCTTCCCGTCTTAATCTCAGTGCACAATCATGCTGAAAGTGTTTCGTGTTACAGAACGTAAGGAATATGTTTCACAATGAAGAAAGAAAAGTAACTCTCCTTTGCTATTCTTTATCTTGCTACCAATTTCTCTCTCACAGCTGAATATAAAGTATATTTTCCACTTTTAAAAAATCACCCATTAGAAATTTTATTTTTATTCATTGTGGCAGAGAAGATAAAAAGTGATTAGAATTCTATCCTGAGGCTGGGATCCTGGTTACAGCTGACAAGTCTGTACTCCAGTAGAAATAAACTCTTAAATGATTGTTGCCTTGCTGGTTTCCTATATAACACAAACCATGAACCTAGTTCTTTAGAAAAACTGAAATATTTTATTAACTCTATCCAAGTTACACTCTTGGCAAAGCACAACTGTCCTGTCCCCAAACAAGGACATTTCTCCTCCTTCTCAGGCTCTGGGTTATATGGAGGCAATAAGTAAGACTTCCCTCTGATCTTGGTTTCAAATGAAAAACAGGAGCCATGATGTCTGGTATTAGTCATTCAGAAATGATGATGCCATCTGTTTCTCGTTATCAAAATCACAAGGCTATAGCCTAAAAGTCGCTGATGATTTTACTAACTCCTTTTGATTACCATTGGGGTTGCTCTTAATTTTTCCAGATAAACTTTGTGTGTGTGTTTCTGTGGTTGTTTTTGAGGTGTTAGAGGACTACAAAGCTCTCAGGTGGAGCTTCACCTCATGCAAATGACAATTGGTGATTTTGGTGCCATTAGTCCACCTGACCTGCCTCTTGAGAAATCTGTATGCAACAGTTAGAACTGGACATGCAACAACAGACTGGTTCCAAATAGGAAAAGGAGTACGTCAAGGCTATATATTGTCACCCTGCTTATTTAACTTATATGCAGAGTACATCATGAGAAATGCTGGACTGGAAGAAACACAAGGTGGAATCAAGATTGCCGGGAGAAATATCAATAACTTCAGATATGCAGATGACACCACCCTTATGGCAGAAAGTGAAGAGGAGCTCAAAAGCCTCTTGATGAAAGTGAAAGAGGAGAGTGAAAAAGTTGGCTTAAAGTTCAACATTCAGAAAATGAAGATCATGGCATCCGGTCCCATCACTCCATGGGGAAACAGTGGAAACAGTGTCAGACTTTATTTTTGGGGGCTCCAAAATCACTGCAGATGGTGACTGCAGCCATGAAATTAGAAGATGCTTACTCCTTGGAAGAAAAGTTATGACCAACCTAGATAGCATATTCAAAAGCAGAGACATTACTTTGCCAACTAAGGTCCATCTAGTCAAGGCTATGGTTTTTCCAGTGGTCATGTATGGATGTGAGAGTTGGACTGTGAAGAAAGCTGAGCACTGAAGAATTGATGCTTTTGATCTGTGGTGTTAGAGAAGACTCTTGAGAGTCCCTTGGACTGCAAGGAGATCCAACTAGTCCATTCTGAAGAAGATCAACCCTGAGATTTCTTTGAAAGGAATGATGCTGAAGCTGAAACTCCAGTACTTTGGCCACCTCATGCGAAGAGTTGACTCACTGGAAAAGACTTTGATGCTGGGAGGGATTGGGGGCAGGAAGAGAAGGGGATGACAGAGGATGAGATGGTTGGATGGCATCACTGACTCGATGGACATGAATCTGAGTGAACTCCGGGAGTTGGTGATGGACAGGGAGGCCTGGCGTGCTGCGATTCATGGGATTGCAAAGACTTGGACACGACTGAGCGACTGAACTGAACTGAACTGAACTGAGTCCATTTTTATGATTCATCCTTGAAAGTAAGCATCTGAGGCGACAGAGCAACGGGCACTGAAAGAGCCTGCCCAGGTTGTGGTTGGTGTTGTCACTTAGTCACTCAATCGTGTCTGACTCTTTGAGACACCACGGACTGTAGCCCACCAGGCTCCTCTGTTCATGGAATTCTCCAGCCAAGAATACTGGAGTGGGTTGCCATTTCCTTCTCCAAGGCATCTTCCCAACTCAGGGATTGAACTCGTGTCTCCACGGTTACTGCACTGCCGGTGGATTCTTTACCACTGCACCACCTGTGGGGAATCCCTCATCTCTTCTTCAAGCACCATTGCTACTAGTAATTGGCCCTTACTTCTGTCACTCTCTATTTCCTTTTAGCCAAGTTCTAGTATCTGACCAACTCATTTGAGGCTTTGAAATGACCATGCATTTTTTGACTCTCTGCCTAATAGCAAGAGTGTAATAATCTCTCTGGCTGCAGCAGAACTTAGTTTCATTACAATGTGTTCATTATTTCTACTTTTTAAAAATTATCTAAGGCATGGATCCCCAACCTCCAGGATCTAATACCTGATGATCTGAAGTGGAGTTGATGTAATAGTAATAGAAATAAAGGGCACAATGAATGTAATGTGTTTGAATCATCCCAAAACCACCCCCCACCACCAGATCCATGGAAAAATTGTCTTCCATGAAACTGGTCCCTGCTGCCAAAAAGGATGGGGACCACTGATATAAGGCAAGGATGAATAAACTACTGCCCACAGGCCAAATTCAGGCCACCACCTATTTATGCAAACAGCTTTACTGGAACACAACCATGCTCATTCTTTACGCATTTTCCTAGAGCTGTTTTCTTGTGCCAGTAGCAGAGTTAAGTAATTGCAATAGAGACCATACGGTAAACAAAACTTAAAATATTTATAATGCCTTTATAAAAAATGTTCGCAGACTCCTGATTGAGGGTACTGACACTATTTAGGATTTTTCTCTTACTTTCTGGGTGACCTTTTGACAACTCAGTTTTCTCATCTGTAAATCGGAGATAGAAATATACCTCACTCACAGGAGTATGAGGAAACTAGGTGCTGTGTGGAAATATTCAGTAACTGTTAGTATTGTTGGGATTTGCTGTCTTACTTAAAGTTACCAATTTGAACTAGTTTTTGTGAATCAGTTCATGTAGAGAATAAGAGCTTTCAAATATAAGTTCAATACATATAGCACAGGTTATTATTTATACTATATTAAGCAAGTTACTTGGAGAAGGCAATGGCACCCCACTCCAGTACTCTTGCCTGGAAAATCCCATGGATGGAGGAGCCTGGTAGGCTGCAGTCGAAGGGGTCCCTAAGAGTCAGGCACAACTGAGCGACTTCACTTTCACTTTTCATTTTCATACATTGGAGAAGGAAATGGCAACCCACTCCAGTATTCTTGGCCTGGAGAATCCCAGGGATGGGGAGCCTGATAGGCTGGCATCTATGGGGTCGCACAGAGTCGGACACGACTGAAGTAACTTAGCAGCAGCAGCAGCAGCAGCAGCAAGCAAGTTACTGTACATTTTTTATTCTATGTATATCATAGAAATAATAAAAACTATCACAGAAGGTTGTCGTACACATGGCAAATATCCCCTTCCAATGTCTCCCAATGTCCAACTAAAAAGACAGCAAAGAAAAAAGCCCAAATTCTACAGAGTGTCAGTGAAAACACGAAGCAAGTGAGAAATGCCAAGAACTATTAGCAAGCCAGAAAGCAGAACCTTAAGAGTGAACTGGTTAGAAAAAGCTGCAAGCTGAATGTGGACAGAATGAAGAAGTGAAAGTCACTTGGTCTTGTCTCACTTTTTACAACCCTGTGGACTGTAGTGCCCAGGCTCCTCAGTCCATGGGATTCTCCAGGCAAGGATACTGGAGTGGGTTCCCATGTCCTTATCCAGGGGGTCTTCCTGACCCAGGAATTGAACAGAGGTCTCCTGCATTGCAGGAGGATTCTTTACCAACTGGGCTATCAGGGAAGCCCCAAAAATGTGCATAGTGGTGGAAGATAAAAAGAAGCCAAGCCACACACTGCAAGAACGTTAAAGGACTGAGGAAAGGAAGGAACAAAGAATCTCAAAGATAGACGGTGTTTGTTCAAGAAGCAGTTAGGGCACTATTTCACCTCTCCTGTTCTGTCCTAAGACTGAAGTCTGGAACGACTGACCCGGAGGGACTCTGACCTCAGTATACAGCAGTGATGTTCACAAGGAAAGGCGGTCATGCTGAAAACAGGGGGGTTAAGTACAAGTGTCCATGTATCTGGAAAGAGTCTCATCCTCTTTTCCTCCTTGGCTCTGAGAAACGTTGACGGCAGTCTTAGTTCCCTAGGAGGTGAGCAAAGAACTCTGTAGAGATACGTCCTGACTCATGAAACATAGAGGGCATGATTGCACATCGTTATGCTGCTGCGTGGCTCAGCAACCAACCAAACCTCCAGTGGGATTCCTAGTACCTTGTGCTCAAATAAGAACAAACAGCAAATGCCCAAAGACGTTGCAATAAAATGTCTCACACCAACACCACCAAGACAGACAAAAGTTAAAGAGCATGGTAGAAACAACATTTCAAAGAAACAAAAAACCCAAAGCTACCAGAGAAGACTCCAAAACTACTCTTAATTAGTATCCTTGGCAAGAAAACAAATACACTTATACCTATCAAAGTCCCAGAATTAGCAAAATGCAAGCCTCCAAAACAATGAATAGCATTCAAAGTGTTCATTGTGCATGTAAGAACAGCTCATGAACTCAGAACTTTCAAATTAAAAAGTGATATAAAACTCAGGGGGATGATGCCACAGAATTAGTTATAATGTGAAAATGAGGACATTGGGTATTACAATGGGCATCTCCAGGCAGCAGGGAATTTGGTGAAAAGTCATTATCCTATGCCAACTTTAGGAAGGTGACTTAAGTTTCTTTTATGACTATCAGAGGCATTTACAAGAAATAGCCTAAGTTTCAGTTATGTTCATGAAACAGCTAGATTTAGTTTTGCTTACATGACTTAAATAGTATCATCTGGTCAGGGAATACTTAAGTCCCAACTCTGTTTTGTACTGATATTTAATTTTAGCACAGCCATTAAGATAAAAGAGCATGCTATTAAGAAAAAAAAAGACATAGGTATGAAAATAGTAGTTCCTAGAAACTAAATATATGATGGAAAAACATTTAAAAATTAAAAGAATACCAGCTATACTTTAATAAAAATTTAAAAATCAAAAGAAGTATTGGAAAATAAGATAACTTTTATAGGACAGAAAAAAAAATAATAATGAAAAAATTAAGGGAAGAATCAGAATTGGAAGATGAATATAGAAAGATTCATTACCTGACTAGGTGTCTGAGGAAAAAATAACAAATAATTGAAAGGAGGAAAATTCAAAGGAAATAATACTTGGAAATTTCCCAGAATGAAATGGAAGATCTATTAAATCCCTAGCAAGATTAATGAAGAAAGTCATATGCTGAGACACAACACAATGAAATTTCAGAACACCAGAGACAAGGGAAATCCTTGACACTCCTAGTGAACATCAAGACCCTCAGTGATAAGGAGACAGATGACCAAGGTTCATGGAAGATCATAACAACAGACTTCTCAACAACAGTTTATTGTTGTTGTTGTTTAGTCACTAAATCCTGTCCAACTATTTTGCAACCCCATGGACCATGGGATTTCCCAGGCAAGAATACTGGAGTGGGTTGCAGTTTTCTCCTCCAGGGGAGCTTCCCAACAGAGGAATGGAGCTTGCGTCTCCTGCTTGGCAGAGGGAGCTTTTACCACTGAGCAACCAACAATCCTGGGAGCTAAAAGGAAATGAAGACATGCTTCCAACATCTTGGAGGCAATAGATTTTTCACCAGAATTCTCTCCTTAAATAAACCGTCATCTAAATGCAAGGATAAAGACATTTCAGGAATTCAAATTTAAAAACACAGAACCAAAACAAACTTCTCCTAAGTTCTTTCTTGGCAATTTATTGGGGGACATGACACACAGAAAAAAAATAAAATAAAAAGAAGAAACAATAAAAGAGGGCAATGGGCTTTCAGGAGCACTCTGGGAAGAAGATAGGGGTTGCATAACAGATTTTAAATTTTCCTGAATTACCCCGAAAGAAAAATACAATAGAATAAATGAAACAAAAACTAATGGAATGGACAAAACCTACAACAAACCCCACAATGGATCTTCCACCATCAAGAAATATGAATGGGTGGGGAAGGATCACTGAAGTAGTAAAACCTGAGTTTTATCAACAACGATGTGGGATGAAACATACTGAAAAGTGAGGTGAGGTGGGAGAGACATGGAAATTTCTAATTGCCTTGAGAACCAGAAGAACCAAAAACTCAAAGTTTCTATTTGTTTCCTAGTCTAAAATTTGTTAATAACTTCCTCTCCCTCTTCCTCTTCCTTAGCATCTAATTCAAAGGAATATCTCTTTACTCTCAGGAATGCTTCAAAGGCAATTATTAGGCTTATGCTACTTTTTCATACTTACCCATTTCTCTCCCATCATTAGTAAATCACATTATCTACATTGTTAGAGCACCAGACTTTAAAAAAGCTACTATAATCCCATAACTTGAGAACATTCATGTAATTTACAAAATCACAAAGTTTTGAGGGGCTTCTCTGGTAGTCCAGTGGCTAAGACTCTGAACTCCCAATGCAGGGGACCTGGGTTCAATCCCTGGTCAGGCAACCAGATCTCACATGCCTCAATTAGGAGTTCACATGACGCAACTAAAAGATCCTACATGCCACAACTAAGACTTAGCATGGTCTAATAAACATGTAATAAAATACATAAGTAATAAAGCAAACAGTTTTTCAAAGTTATAAAAAATGTTTTAAGAGTGAAGGGGATCAAGTTAATTGGGCCAAGACAGAGGTATAAACTGGTCTGTACTGGCAAACTGGACATGTGATCATTCTATTTGTAACAACCATTTAGTCTTACTACTACAGGTGAATACATACTTAATACTTATTACCTGTCCTTACACTGATATTTTTCTACTTTGGCCTCCTGAAGGTCATTGTCTAGTACATTCTGCACAAAGAGTTCATGAGGGCAATGTGCCTTGACTCTGAATGTTCATAGGAGTCTATTTAGCCTTGACACTTAAAATTCACATAGTCTGAAGGTGAAAAGTGATTCATATTTCCTGTTAGTAAATTTTTATAACAGCTTATTGAGATATCATTCACATTTAATGCAATTTACCCACTTAAAGTCACAATTCAATGGTTGTTAGTATACTCCCAAGCTTGTTCACAATAAACTGTGAAAAATTCTTAAAGAGATGGGAATACCAGACCACCTGACCTGCCTCCTGAGAAATCTGTATGCAGGTCAGGAAGCAACAGTTAGAACTGGACATGGAACAACAGACTGTTCCAAATCGGGAAAAGAGTACAGAAAGGCTGTATATTGTCACCCTGCTTATTTAACTTCTATGCAGAGTACATCATGAGAAAAGCTGGGCTAGAAGAAGCACAAGCTGGAATCAAGACTGCCGGGAGAAATATCAATAACCTCAGATATGCAGATGACATCACCCTTAGGGCAGAAAGCAGAAAGTTAAAGAGGAGAGTGAAAAGTTGGCTTAAAACACAACATTCAGAAAACTAAAATCATAGCATCTGATCCCATCACTTCATGGCGAATAGATGGGGAAACAGTGACAGACTTTAATTTTGGAGGCTCCAAAATCACTGCATATGGTGATTGCAGCCATGAAATTAAAAGATGCTTACTCCTTGGAAGTAAAGTTATGACCAACTTAGACAACATGTTAAAAAGCAGAGACATTACTTTGCCAACAAAGGTCTGTCTAGTCAAAGGTTTGGTTTTTCCAGTAGTCATGTATGCATGTGAGAGCTGAACTACAAAGAAAGCTGAGTGCTGAAGAATTGGTGCTTTTGAACTGTGGTGTTGGAGAAGACTCTTGAGAGTCCCTTGGACTGCAAGGAGATCCAGCCTGTCCATCCTAAAGGAAATCAGCCCTGAATATTCTTTGAAAGGACTGATGCTGAAGCTGAAACTCCAATACTTTGGCCACTTGATGCAAAAAACTGACTCATTGGAAAAGACCCTGATGCTGTAAAAGGTTGAAGGGGGAGGATAAAGGGACGACAGAGGATGAGATGGTTGGATGGCATCACTGACTCAATGGACATGAGTTTGAGTAAACTCCAGGAGTTGGTGATGTACAGGGAGGCCTGGCATGCTGCAGTTCATGGGGCCGCAAAGAGTTAGACACGACTGAGTGTCTGAACTGAACTGAATGCATTATACAGTCTTTTGTAGCTGGTTTCATTTATTTAGTACAATGTTACCAATACTTAGCAATTTTATAGCAGGTATCAGTACTTCATTTCCTTTCATGGCTGAATAATATTCTATTGTATATGCAGACTCAAGCAAAATTAACATTTCAGTGAAAAAGGAGTTGAAAAAGTTTTAAAGAAATGGTTTGACTGAATTTTTTTTCTCTATCAGCATTATAGTTGATATAGTTATCATATTAAGTATATGTGTTTAATATACACTTAACAAGTAAATAATATATTTAATAAGAAAATAAATTTAATACAAGTAAAAAGTATTTTATATTTTAATAATTTTAATAAAAATTCAATACTTACTTGAATTAAAATGCTGAGTAGTTCATGAAACTAAGTACAAACATGATTATGAATATAGAGGAGAAATCAACCCTGTTTAACAGCCAGGCATATATACAAGTGGGAAGGAAAAAAGGAAATTTCATGGATTATTTTCCTATCTATATGGGAAATAGCATTCTCAATAAAGTCATCCTTTAGTGGGCCAATCACTATAACACCTTAAAGTAACAGTTTTTTCAAAGCAAAGGGCCCTATCATTCAGTGAGCAAAACACTGAGTGGTTAGTTTTCTCAGTGAGAAATGGTTTAAAATTCCTGAGGTCAAGTATGTGCTGGAGAAATAGTGCACATATCAATTCTAGTCATCAGCGTTTAAATTATCTATTCCCTGTGCTTCTTACTACCACTAGTAACTACATTTTTGTTTGATGGGTATTTAGAACCTTCTTGAGAGTTTAAATTTTAAAATTACTGTAGCATCATACAGGTTTTTTCCCCACTTTGGTTATATGAATAGTAAAATTCACTCAAGTCAATTATAGTAATATTGTATGCATGTGAAGAAAAACATTACACCACGCTTATTACTAGATGGAGATGTGCTCTGTATAGAGTTCAGTGGATCTGTTTCAACACAAAAGATGCTTGCCCTTGAGGAGGTTTTAAGCTAGGAACTCTTTGTAAGCCTGCCTGCTCATGGACTCATTTAGGGAACTTTTAGAAACTATTGATACGTGAGTTTCACTCTCAGAGAGACTCAAATTTCACTGGCCAGCATCAGGACCTGAGCATCAGTTTTGTAAAAGATGCCAGCCAGGGCATTCCTGTGGGTAACCAGGGTTGAGATCTACTGTTCTAGAAAGATGGACAGGCTGATCAATACACATTGGAACCATATAGTAGATCTGACCTTTGACATCGTCCTTGTGTATTGAAAGAAGTTAGCACTGAATGTATGAAAAGTTGGAATTTTAAGGAATTATATTTCATCTCCTTTACTTTCTATGAAGTTAAAGGTAAAATCTTCTACTGAGAGTGATGACAGAAAGATTTAAGAAAGAGATTGTTTATCCCAACAACTGGGAGACAGTTGACCCGTGTATATTATCTGTAAGATTTGAGGACCCAGATGAAAAGAAACCTTGCATCTGTAGCAGCAATGATTTATATCTGCATCTGACTTTCTGTCGTAGATGGAGAGGAGTGTGTGTTTTCATCCTGTCAACATGTGAATTCCTCTCACCTTTGTTTCTACCTCTGAGGCCATGATGTGGTGGCAGTAATGTTGACCTGTGCAGACTCGATAAGTGGTATAATAGATCTGGAATGCAGTGCTATTCCAGCCCACTACCTAAGCCCCCATCGTGGAATTTAGTTCTGACATGCACTGCCTCTTCTTGGTTTCATACATCTTTAAAATACTTCTGACTGAGATGGGGCTTTTAATTAAACAACTGAATTTGATATCACTTTGATTCCTTGAGATCACACATCTTCATTTTGTTCTAACATGTCTCTCAGCATGTAAACGCTGGGGCTGGGTAACCAGTCTGTTGGCTAACACTGGAGAGATGAATATCACTTAAGAAAAGAGTCTAATGTTTTCTTTCCTAAACTGTCCTCAAGAGATAAATATAAGAAGACTTAATTTTCTGAAAGTCATCCTAAGAGAGAGACAATGTATTAGGAGTGTTCCTGTTTGCCTTTCTTTCAAGGACAAGGAAAAATTCCTACAATGATTTTTAAAAGGTTGAGGGTGGGAGGGCAGACAATAACGCTTCCAAACACCATCTAAATTAAAAGGCTTAAGATGTTGAAAATCAAGTAACATACATCAACTGAGAATTCATAGATCATTCCACAAAGATAATGCAATACATTAGGTATGGATATAGAAAGTTGGCTGACAATTCATGGCTATAGAAAACATATGTGCAATGGCCAGAATCATGGAATTGTATCAAGTGATACATGAGGATGGTGAGGGTGGTAAGAGAAAGAAAAAGCTACTTGAGAAAAATTCACAGGATGACGTGGTCTTGAAAAAACATGGGGTAGAAAGGAAGTAAAGGACAGAGAGGTAGAAAGATGATTTGAAGGATCCAGGCCTGTGCTAGTGAAGAAATTTGGTGTTGCAGACAGAAATGATGAATTTAAGATCTACTTCTGAAGGGAAAAGGGACTTCCCTGGTGGCTCAGATGATAAAGCGTCTGCCTGCAATATGGGACACCCAGGTTTGATCCCTGGGTTGGAAAAATCTCCTGGAGAAGGAAATGGCAACCCACTCCAGTATTCCTGCCTGGAGAATCCCAGGGACGGAGGAGCCTGATAGGCTACAGTCCATGGGGTCGCAAAGAGTCGGACATGACCGAGCGACTTCACTTCACTTCACTTCTTCTGAAGGAAAAAAAATCTAAAATTGGTTTTAGACACATTGAAATAAGGTATATCTTAAAAATTCAAATGGAAATACTCAGTGAAGGGACGGAGATTAGAACTAATACTAGAAAACAGGACAAAGTCTTAAGAGCTGTAGATACAGGAGATCATGGATTTGAAGCCCATACATGAAGTCACAGAAACATGTATCTTGGTTTGCATGCACATTAACAATTGTATTTTTGAAAAATAAAAGGATAAACCTGTCTTTTTCACACCCTCCCCTATTTAATTTTAGTAGGAAGCAGATGTTTTTGGAAAGGACTGACTTAGGTAATTTTTTTTTTAAGGTTTGGATCTGGACATTTTAAATTAGAAGTAAAATATTGAGAAACAAATACTATTTTTAAAATAGAGACTATCCTTAAGTGAATTATATTTATTCTTCATTTCATTAAGATTTAAATAAGTCACCATAAGTGTGTTTTGGGGGAGATTTCTTTCCCAAAATATCTTCTGAAAGATCTTTAGTCTAGTGATACATTCTGCTTAATGTTCCATTTACATTTGTGATGATAATACCATTTTGTTCTCCTATACCACCTACAGTGACCAAGGCTCATTCCTTTTAATTCACATTTCTACTCATTTTTATAGATTATTTAATACTGCATAATAATTAGGCAATTAGGCCACAACCCAGTGCACTCTAAGCAGCATGGGAATGATCCAAAACACACAAAATGAAGTTAATGTAACATAAAAAGGACTGTGCAGTGTAGAAAGAAATCAGATTACTGGTAAATACTTCAGTGTCATGAGGAGCCTCTGCAAAGTCATTTAGCCAATGTTTCCCACATTGTGATTTTAACCAGACTCTTCCCAAATATGTTTAAAAATACATACATATATATATATATATATATATATGTATTTTTTAAAGAGAAGAACCTTAAGTTTAAGTGCATGTCCTACGGGCTCTTTATGTTACACACACAACAACCAAAACTCAGTCAGTTTTACCGATACACAGTGTTTCACCAAAAGACAGGCGTGGCCTACTGAATTCTTTGACAGAAACTGTAGAATCCTTCCCTTCTTTTGTCTTCATTTTGGTTTACTTCGTACTATTATTCCTCAGCCGGTTGGCCAGAGGCTATATCCTTCTCAGTTCTCCTCATTCTCAAAGAACTCAGTACAATGCTTTCAAACTGAGTCTTTTATGCAACACTGGCTTGAGGCGATGCCTACAAAGTTTTGGAGTTTACACTAATAAGGAAAAAGCAGGTTATGCTGTAACACACTGACCTCAAAATCTCAGGGGATTAACACAACAAAGTATACGTCTTTCTCCTTCTTCCTGTCTAAAACTGGTAAGCCCACAATGTGTTCCATGAAGCCACTGAGGGTTTTGGAGGCTCTGATATCATGACACTGCCATTTCAAAAAACGTACACTGTGACAAAGAAGAGAGAACATGAAGAACTGTCGACCTCATTCTAGCTTCTGCTCACTTGGCAAAGTTGTCTAGGAAACCCAGGGGGAGAAAAAGAACTGCTGGACACTAGGAACAGTCCTTACACCCTGAGAAGTTACTTCTTTTAGAGGCAGCACCATGAGCACAGAAAATTACTAGGCTTGGTGACAAGAAACCGGTCTAGTTTGGACAAGATAATTCCATTTATCTGGGCTTTAACTTGCAAAACGAGAAATTTAGGGGAAGAGAAACATTAGGATGCTATAAACTCGTGTCCTAACACAGAAGGCTCAAGGCTTTAGGTGGTAAGTTTCATCACATTGTAAGAATTTTCCCCCAATATTAAACAAAAGAGGTCTTAATACTAAAATAGATCTATTGCTGTTGTTCAGTCATCAAGTCATGTCCAATTCGTTGTGATCCTATGGACTATAGCATGCCAGGCTCCTCCACTATCCCCTAGAGTTTACTCAAATTCACGGTAGACATTAAATCCAAAGGGGCCAAAAAACTTAAAAGTCTCCTCCCTCCTTCCTCCACTGTCCAGAGCATTTTCCACCCAGCAAAACAGCCTTGCATGGTGGGGCAAAAATAGAATGGATTTCCTTTACTATTAGATTGGAATTCCTCTATTAAACAAGGATGCTTCCAGAGTTGAACCCAGTTGGAGGTAATAAATATCTCTTCCTGATTTGATACATAATATCTGATATTTATGATTTTAATATCAAACAAGATATATAAAATAAGGATTATTCAACTTTGGGGGATGGAAACTGAGTATCATAAAACACTGGGAATGCACAGTGACAAGATCTGCTACAACTCTCAGAATAAGAAGGAAAGGGAGCTCCACTCATGCTATTTCACTTGGTAAGTTTTCTAAGCTTCCTACCATATCTGCTACCATTATACAAATATGGGTAAAGTACTATACTATAAAATGATTGGACTTGATGGGAAAGATCTAGAAAATTGTTTTAATTTGGGGGTTTATAAAATATTTAAGAATACTCTTTCTCTGAAGCACAGTTATCTAGGTTGTTGCTTGACTCTCACCATATGGAGAAAGCCTGTGTCCAGTGAAGCCAATTTTGTCATGTAATGATTTCTACCTTAAATTGAATTATACCAGGGCTACAGGGGCCATGGTTACTAGGAGGAAATATAATCAGTAAGCTATTACAATTATAAAACTGTATACTGTGCTTACAGTAGGGGTAATACCTTAGCTCCAGTCCTAAGTCCAGGTAAGAAGCAGAGACCAATGTCAGGACTGGCCTGAAATTTAATGCCGGGTAACAAGTCACTGACAGAGGAGCCTGGTGGGCTACAGACCATGGGGTCGCAAAGAATCGGGCATGACTGAGGCTGAAAAATAACAACAAGAAGTCACTGCCCAAGCAAACCTAAGGACATGATGATCTGCCTGGATAAACTTCTAAGATTCTGTCCCCACAGTGCCATGTGAGGAAGCTCACTGACTACAGTACATCTAAGTTTTATTGGAACCAGAACAGATACAGTGATTTTTACTGGATTCAAATTCAATGAAGCCATCTGTGTTCATGAATTAGCTAACAAATGGCAGATATACAGATTCCACAGATAGGAAACAGTTTATTGAATAAACTTTCTACAATTTCATGTTATTAATAGTGAAATGATCCTTATAAAATAATTAGTTAAATAAACCAAAAGTGGGGGAGGAAATATAAGGAAGCTATATATATATATATAATATATAATATAATGAGATGTGTATATATATATACACATCTCATTATATTTCAGAATCTTCAAAAAGAGGGGAGTGGACTTTGGGAAGGAAGGAGTGAGGACTGGCAGACTCTCTCCCAAGAAAAACAATTTAATAGGTGCAAATTTAAAAAAAAATCATTAATCATTCATATTCTCTGGAAATTACCCTAAATGCTTGTAACAAGTGGATGAATATTCATTCAAGAAAATCATTAAGTCTCAGTAGGAAGAGTGAGAGTCTGTGACATCTGACCCATAACCCAGCCCATTACACCCATTTCCCCAGCTCCTGGGAAACTCTGTCCCAGGCTTGTGCAGCCAAGGCAGGAACCGTCTCTTCCTCCAGCTCCCACTTTGAAATCATAGCTTCACTATGGGAAAAGGAGGCTGCTGCATTTCTCATCTCCCTTTCCTGCAAGCCCCATGTTGCAAAAGCGCTACTCCAGGCAAGTCCAAACGACTGGGTCTGTATTCCCCCACCCAGTTACAACGTACAGTGCAGGAGACTTACCTGCAATGGTATACTCTGAGAATACTGGGCCCTGATCACCCCTGCCTCCACTCGCTCATGGGATGGAAATTCCACACTGAGACGCAAGGTGAAAAGAAGCAAAACCAACAGAATTGTAGGGGAAAATAAGCAATTCAACAATGATAGCTGGAGACTTTCAGTTCAGTTCAGTCGCTCAGTCATGTCCGACTCTTTGCAACCCCATGAATCGCAGCATGCCAGGCCTCCCTGTTCATTACCATCTCTCGGAGTTCACTCAGACTCACGTCCATCGAGTCGGTGAGTTATTTCTCCACTGATCTCCAGTAGCATATTGGGCACCTACTGACCTGGGGAGTTCCTCTTTCAGTATCCTATCATTTTGCCTTTTCATACTGTTCATGGGGTTCTCAAGGCAAGAATACTGAAGCTGTTTGCCATTCCCTTCTCCAGTGGACCACATTCTGTCAGACCTCTCCACCATGACCCACCCATCTTGGGTTGCCCCACAGGCATGGCTTAGTTTCATTGAGTTAGACAAGGCTGTGGTCCTAGTGTGATTAGATTGACTAGTTTTCTGTGAGTATGATTTCAGTGTGTCTGCCCTCTGATGCCCTCTTGCAACACCTACCATCTGGAGACTTTAATAGTCCAATAATAGGTAGAACAAACTGACAGAAGATTAACAGGAAACAGAAGACGTAAATAATTCTACAAACCAACTAGAACAAATCTTTCTAGAAAAACTCCACTGAACAGTAGAATATACCTTTTTCTCAAGCACACACAACATTCTCCAGAGTAGACAAAGTGCTAAGCCACCAAACAAATCAAAACATATTTAAAACAACTGAAATAACAGAATGTATGTTTTCAGACCACAAAGGAATTAAATTAGAAATCAATAACTGAAGGAAATTTGGGAAATTGACAAATATCTGGAAGTTAAACACACTAATATCCTGCTGGTTAAAGAAGAGTAATAGAAAGGATTAAAAGATGGTGCCGTGACAACTGTATGCCAACAAGTTAGATAACTTAGATGAAACTGACAAATTCCTAGAAAGACACAAAACTACCAAAATTGACTCAAGAATAAACAGAAAATCTTAGTAGGCAAATCATGAATACAAAGATTGAATCAATCATTTACAAACTTCCCACAAAGCCCAGGCACCAGCTGGCTCACTGGTGAATTCCACTCAGTTTTCAAAAAAGAATGAATACCAATCCTTTACAAACTCATGCAAAAAGTAGAAGAGGAAGGGACATTTCCCAGCTCATTTTATGATACAAGTACTGCCCTGCTGGATAATACCACTGACTCAATGGACATGGATTTGGGCAAACTCAGAGACAGTGAAGGACAGAGGAGCCTGGTGTGCTGCAGTCCATGGGGTCACAAAGAGTTGGACAGCACTTAGTGACTGAACAACTTCCCTGCTACGAAAGACATGACAAGAAATGAAAACTGCAAAATAATGCCACTCATGAGTACAGAAAAAAGATCCTAAACAAAACTGAATTCCACAACATATAAAAAATGTTAGACACTAAGAGGGAATTACACCAGGAAGACTGGTTTAGCATCTGAAAATCAATTAATATAACCACCATATTAATAGAATATTGGGGAAAATTGTATAAACATCACAACAGAGACATGAAAAGTACTTTGAAAAATCCAATACTGCTTATAATAGAAGTGCCCAGCCAACTAGGAGTAGCTAAATATCTACTTAACCTGATATAAGGTATCTATGAAAAACCTTCAGCTAATATCATATTTGGTGCTGGAGAAGACTCTTGAGAGTCCCCTGGATTGCAAGAAGATCAAACCAGTATATTCTAAAGGAAATCCATCCTGATTATTCATTGGAAGGACTGAGGCTGAAGCTTCAATACATTGACCACCTGATGTGAAGAACTGACTCATTAGAAAAGACCCTGATGCTGGACAAGACTAAAGGCAGGAACAAGAATGAAGGCAGGAGGAGAAGGGGATGACAGAGGATGAGATGGTTGGATGGAATCACTGACTCGATCGATGGACATGAGTTTGAGCAAGTTCCAGGAGTTGGTGACGGACAGGGAAGCCTGGCGTGCTGCAGTCCATGGGGTTGCAAAGAGTCGGACACATCTCAGCAACTGAATGACCACAGTATCATATTTAATGGTGAAAAAAAAATGAATGCTTTCTTTCCCTTAAGATCAAGAACAAGATAAGGATGCTTGTTCTCATCACTTCTGTTCTACATTGTACTAGAGGTTTTAATTACAGTAAATAACCAGCAAAAAGATATAAAAGATGCAAACTGAAAGGGATAGATGAACTATGTCTATTCATAGATGAAATGATCTTATACATAGAAAATCCTTAGGAATTAATGGAAATATTATTAAAACTAAGATATTCAGCAAACCCTAGGGTAAATAAATTACAAAAACCCATTGAATTTTTATACACCAGCAGTAACACAAAAATAAAGAAAATTTCATTGATAATGGCAAAGAGAAAAAAATACTTAGATGTGCATTCTACAAAAGAATTACAAACATACATTAAAACTATAAAGTATTATTAAAAGAAATTGAACAGTTTCTAAATAAATGGAAAGATAGCTCACATGTTGGCATCCTCATCTGTAAAATGATGCAGTCACATTGGTAAACGATTTAGCAGTTCTTCAAGTGGTTAACAGAATGCCCATTCCACTCCCAGGTATCAACTCAAGAGAAACGAAAACATATGTTTATACGAAACTTGTACATGAATATTCATAGCAGTATCATTCACACAAACCAAAAAGTGATCATCAACAGATGAATGGATAAATGAAATGAGCTATATTCATATTTTGAAACATTATTCAGCCATAAAAAGGAATACGATACTGACACCAGCTATGACACAGATGAAAGTTGAAAACATGCTAAATGAAACCAGCCAGTTATGAAAGGTCTCATATTGTCTGATTCCATTTAGATGGAATACCCGGAACAGACAAATCCATGGAGACTGAAATTACACTGGTGGTTGCCTCGAGCGGGAGTAGTGGGAAAAGGATAGGAATGTGGAGTGATTGCTAATGGATATAGGTTTCTTTTACAGGGGGTTGAAATACTGTGTGAAGGATGCACAATACTGTGGATACACTAAAAACAATAAATTTTACACTTTAAATGGGTGAATGGTATAGCATGTGAATTATATCTCAATAAACTTATTTAAGAAATATTGAAGAATAAAATCACATACATTTGTAGAGTAAATTTCTCTTTATTCCTCAAAATTTTCCTCACTTCCTTAGACCTTCACTTTTTCATGACTTTTGAAATCAGCTTTTCTGACCCCTCAAAAACTCCTTGAGGATTTGAGTTAGAAATGAAGTGAGCTCATGGATTTGGGAGAACAGAGATTTCACAATGCTGAGTCTGACTTTCATGAGCAGGTTATATCCATACCCCCTCTTCATCGTCTTCTTTTTTCCAATTAAATATTTCATTTTTTCACTTGATGAACTTCTATAGTTTCATAAGGTTAACTTCTAGTTACTATTTTTTTTTACAATAATGAATAAAATTTTATTGTATGAATTCAGTTTCAATCTGTTAGAGAATAGGGATTCTGTCAAGTTTTATATATAGATCAATATATTTTATATATGCATTCAATAAACTTGCTGTATTTTTATCAAACTTACTTGTGTGGCACCTTGAATGCTCTGTGTACACACTGTTTAGATTGCAGTTGACACCAGGATTGTACTTTCTAATCTTTGTATATTTTTATCATTCTTATCTTTTGTATTAAGACTTAGAATAAAGCTTTTACACTGGCTTATTATTAATGTACCAGTATTCTGAGACTCAGGAATGTATGTGGTATAAAGATAGTGTTTGCCTTCACTGTCTGTGGAAGCATGCTGCAAGAAATAGCTCTGTGGCCATTTGCCTAGTTAATTGCTCTGATCTAAAAGGATCAAGAGGGCCAAATAGTTACAGGCTGGACTAGGTCTCTAGGTTAAACCCCTAAGGTGCCAGGAAGACTGAAGCCCTACTTCCCTAGGCCAGACTTTGAATACATCTCTAGCTCTTAAAGCCCAGGCAGCAGCCATTTATCAGGCCCTTGGAAAGATGTGTATACATTTCTAAATGTTAGACTGAGAATCCAGGATCCTTTCTATCCCATCTCAAATAAATAAATGTATGTCTTCTCTTTCATGAGGGAAGGAGGTGGCTGTCTCTCTCCTGTATATAAAAAGATTAAACTCATTATTCTCCAACCCTCACCTAGTGTCAGACACTCTTGTAGATTTGTCCATTTGGCTTTTATTGCATTACAACAAAGTAAGGCTTGGAATGAAGCGGTTAGGAGAGGCGATGTGGTTATTGTTTACTAAAGACAATTAATAATAACACACGCTCTCCCTCATAAGTCATACAGTACCAAATTAATAAACATGAATATTAACAACTCACCACATTAGATTTTTCTAATGTTAAACATTTCTGCTTTCCTGAGACAAACCCCAATCGATGATAATGTATCTAATTTTAAACACTTTTTAATGATGGGTGTATCACATGAACTTCTGTATCAACATTCATATGGAGACTCTTGTGATTTTATTACCCTTTTCTATCAAGTTTGTTATTGCTGTTTTAAGAGCTTAAAAACTGGTAGCTTCTTTCTCTGTGACAGCTTGTATGAAATAAAAATAATTTGCCCCTAAATAAAAATTATAAACCTTGAAGGATTATTTAATATATCCTGTAACACCATCTGAGCCTGGTGTCTTAATGGGGGAGGGGGGAGGGCAACTGGTTCCAAATCTTTACTGCTTCATAGTTTATTTCTCTCAAGTGAATATTTATAATTTCTAAATAAATTATGCATTTCACTTATGCTTTCAAAATTAAGTTTTATAGTAGGTCTTAAGGCTGATATTGATTATCTTTTGTTGACTTTCAACTTTAGCACACAAGCATCTCCCTGGCTACGCATTAATTTCTGTGTCTTCTTTGCTTTTAAACTTAGATTATTGATTAATTATACTTTATCCAGTATGAATGAAATTTCTTTTATCAGCTCAGTCTTTCATATTGACCACAAAACTGCACTTCATTTCCTTCTCTCAGTGGCTGTTTTTACCCTTTTCTCAGCTCTTTATTCTAATTTCTGATGGGTTAATTTGAGAATACACTTTTGTAAATACTATCAAATACAATCCAGCACTTTTTCATCTGGGATTATTGGGGGTTGCCATATTGTAGCCAAGTTTCCAGGACTATCTGATGACACCAAGTTGTGGGGCAAAAAACACACATAAACATGTACTCATTTAGTGTATTTGGTCATAGGACTAAAGTATAATTTACCACTAACAGATGGCATCTAAGATTGCAGATATTCCACAATTCCTTAGTCAAAGAAAGAGGAAGGAAACTGACATTTAACTTTTCTAGAAATTAAATAATCAATAACATGAAAAATATAGAGAAATGAACAATATAAATCAGGCTGCTCTCATTCTGCTCTAAAGGCTTTGGCCTCAGCTACAGAGTTCATCTCAGTTATTAGTACAAAGAAATATTCAACTGTCTCCTTAATGTAGTCACCATTATATTTCAGCCTGCTCCCAACACAACTGTCTTCAACCAGGTCACACCAAATGTTTTACCCAAATCAGCTGATGAGCACCTCTTAGCATGATTCTTTGGCTTCGGCTCCCTCCTTGTCATTAGCCAAATTCCTTGAATTTTGAGTAATCATCCAACTTTTGCTGATGAATAAAATGCAAGTCCCATTTCCCTGCTGAATCAATCACTGTCTTATTTTGTAAGATTGCCAGATGGTCTAAAATAATACTCACATATAAGGATGGATAGAGTCTTACATCTAAAAAATATTCTTAACATTTTTGGAAGAGGGGATTTAGACCAAGAAAGGTTAAAAAGCTTGCACTAGGACACATGCATGTAGATAATGTTAGAGCAGACCTTGAACTTCATTCTACTTACTCCTAGTCCTGTGCATTCTCCACTCTTTCATGTTTTCCCCTCTTTCCTTTTTCCCATTTTTAACTCCAGCATCCTGAATCACCTAGAAGATAGTACAAGATGCTCATGAGAACTAAGAGCCATACTTATTCATCATCCATCACCAACCTTTCTAAAAGGTGAAATAAAGGCTTATACTGCAGCATTTAAGTACTAAAAATGGTCTCACTATACTAGTAGACTTATTGTTCCTTAGATAAAGTGACTGCTATTAAATAATGCACAGACATATATTACAAAAATAAAAACAAAAAACTCCTTAGATTCAATAAAATTACAAAATCAGTTCCAAAAAGAATCATTTTAAGGACAATCTGAAATCTCAGAAATTATGGTTAGTAGGGTAAGGAGAAAGGGATCAAATTTCTAACATCTGAGTGGTAATGGAGATAGGAAAATGGCAAGCATTTTCCACTGGTTATCTCAATTAATCTTTAAGCAAAAGGGAATCACTAGAACTTCACTAGCTAGTTATTCTGACTAATTTTCAAAACATCAGCACCTATTCTTAAATATAAGCATGCGTTCTTAACCTTGTGGCCAAGGTAAATTTGATAAAAATATCATAGCACAGGGTCATATTATAATATTATTCTAAAGAGGGCTTCCCTGGTGGCTCACTGATAAAGAATTGTCAATGCACGGGACACAGGTTTGATCCTTGATCCAGGAAGATTCTACATGCTGCAGTGCAACTAAGCCCATGTACCACAACTACTGAGCCAGTGCTCTAGAGCCCATGAGCAGCAAAGACTGAGCCGACAAATTCCAACGACAGAACCCCACGTACCTAGAGCCTATGCTCTGCAAGAGAAGCCACTATAATGAGAAACCCGCATACGGCAACTAGAGAGTAGCCTCACTTGCTGCAACTGGAGATGGTCCATGCATAGCAATGAAGATCCAGTGCAGCCATAAATAAATCTTAAAAAATAATATTGTAAAGGGTAACTCATACTCAAAATGATAAACTTTTCTCAATAATTCTGAAATCATGGCATATAGTTTCTTCATGATTGCAGAATATGAAATAAAAAACTCAGTTTCAGAAACTTTTATTTCTATAGATATCTGTGGTGTTGGAGAAGACTCTTGAGAGTCCCTTGGACTGCAAGGAGATCCAACCAGTCCATTCTAAAGGAGATCAGCCCTGGGGTTTCTTTGAAAGGAATGATGCTAAAGCTGAAAATCCAGTACTTTGGCCACCTCATGAATCACCTAACCTGCCTCTTGAGAAATCTGTATGCAGGTCAGGAAGCAACAGTTAGAACTGGAAATGAAACAAAATGCATTCATACTGAGTCGCTTCAGTCTTGTCCGACTCTGTTCGACCCCATAAATGGCAGCCCACCAGGCTCCTCTGTCCCTGGGATTCTCTAGGCAAGAATACCAGAGTGGGTTGCCATTTCCTTCTCCAAAGCATCAATGCATGCTAAGTCACTTCGGTCTTGTCCGACTCTGTGCAACCCTATGGACAGCAGCCCACCAAGCTCCTCTGTCCACAGGATTCTCTAGGCAAGAATACTGGAGTGAGTTGCCATTTCCTTCTCCAGTGGAACAACAGACTGGTTCCAAATAGTAAAAGGAGTACATCAAGGCTGTATCTTGGTGTACTCAACTTATATGCAGAGTACATTTAACTTATTTAACTTATATGCAGAGTATATGATGAGAAACGCTGGGCTTGATGAAGCACAAGCGAGAAATATCAATAACCTCAAATATGCAGATACCACCCTATGGCAGAGAGCGATGAACTAAAGAGCCTCTTGATGAAAGTAAAAGAGGAGAGTGAAAATGTTGGCTTAAAGCTCAACATTCAGAAAACTAAGATCATGGCATCCGGTCCCATCACTTCATGGCAAATAGATGGCGGAACAGTGGAAACAGTGGCTGACTTTATTTTGGGGGGCTCCAAAATCATTGCAGATGGTGACTGCAGCCATGAAATTAAAAGGCACTTGCTCCTTGGGAGAAACATTATGACCAACCTAGACAGCATGTTAAAAAGCAGAGATATTGCTTTGCCAACAAAGATCTGTCTAGTCAAGGCTATGGTCTTTCCAGTAGTCATGTATGGATGTGAGAGTTGGACTATAAAGAAAACAGCACTTGCTCCTTGGGAGAAACATTATGACCAACCTAGACAGCATGTTAAAAAGCAGAGATATTGCTTTGCCAACAAAGATCTGTCTAGTCAAGGCTATGGTCTTTCCAGTAGTCATGTATGGATGTGAGAGTTGGACTATAAAGAAAACTGAACATTGAAGAATTGGTGCTTTTGAACTGTGGTGTTGGAGAAGACTCTTGAGAGTCCCTTGGACTGCAAGGAGATCAGTCCATCCTAAAGGAGGTCAGTCCTGAGTGTTCATTGGAAGGACTGATGTTGATGCTGAAACTCCAATATTTTGGCCACCTGTGAAGAGTTGACTCATTGGAAAATACCCTGATGCCGGGAAACACTGAAGGCGGGAGGAGAACGGGCTGACAGTGGATGAGATGGTTGGATGGCATCACCAACTCAATGGACATGAGTCTAAGTAAACTCTGGGAGTTAGTGATGGACAGGAAAGCGTGGTATGCTGCAGTCCATGGGGTCACAAAGACTCAGACTCAACTGAGCAACTGAACTGAACTGAAGACCTAACTATCATTATCAGGGTACATGTCCTTTGGCATGCTACTTTATTTTTCTAGGACTTAATCTTTATATTAGAAAAGAAGGAAGGCTTAAAATAAATGGCCTGATCCTCTACCTTCAAAATTTGTAAAAGAGGAATAGTAAACTCAAAAAAGTAGAAGAAGATAGTATCAGGTATCAGAAGGATATCAGAACAACAACAAAATCAATGAAATGTAAAGCAAATGCAGAAAAAGCTTAAATACCTAAAAGTTAATGTTTTGAAAAAAATCACAAAATTTATAAACACCTAGGTAGTCTGATCAAGGGGGAAAAAGTAGTACAAATTATCAACAATAAGAATGAAAATGCAGTTGCAGCTACAGATTCCAGAAAAATAACAGGATAGTAAGAGAACATTATGAACAATATTATACAACAAATTCAAGTTAGATGAAAAGGACAAATTCTTACAAAACCAGAACTTAGTAAAAGTGACAAAAGATGAAGCAGAAAAGATGAATATTTTTATATTCATCAAAAGAATTCAAAATTTACAACTATTCTATGAAGAAAACTTCTTGCAAAGTTATTTTATTGAATAATTTTGTCTAATACTTAAGGAAGGAATAATACTAATCTTACACAAACCCTGAAAAAGGGAAAGAATAAACATTCCAAACTTATTTATGAAGGTAGCATAATTCTGATATTAAAAATGACAAAGATATTCTAAAAAAGAAAACTATAGTTCAATAATAGTTTTGAATAATGGCATCACCAACTCAATGGACATGAGTCTAAGTAAACTCTGGGAGTTAGTGATGGACAGGGAAGCGTGGCATGCTGCAGTCCACGGGGTCACAAAGAGTCAGACTCGACTGAGCAACTGAATTGAACTGAAGACCTAACTATCATTATCAGGGTACGCATCCTTTGGCATGCTACTTTATTTTTCTAAGACTTAATCTTTATATTAGAAAAGAAGGAAGGTTTAAAATAAATGGCCTGATCATTCATAATCTTATGAAAAGTTTTAGGTATATTTGTCAGTTGTCTAGACTTACATCAAAACAATAATACATCAAATCAAGTAAAGTTTGTTCTAGAAATGAAAGAATGTTGCAAAAACTAAAAATATAAATCAATGTGATTCATTCTCTTAATATTATAAGGGAGAAAAAAACGGCCATTTCAATATATGCAGAAATTTTTTTTAACAAATTCAGCATACATTTATGAAAAAAATGCTCTCAACAAACCAAGAAAAAGAAAGTTCTCATTCTTATGAAGAATATCTGTGAAATAATTACAGCTAACATTATATTTCGGAGAAGGCAATAGCAAGCCACTCCAGTACTCTTGCCTGGAAAATTCCATGGATGGAGGAGCCTGGTAGGCTGCAGTCCATGGGGTCGCTAGGAGTCGGTCGCGAGTGAGCGACTTCACTTTCACTTTTCGCTTTCACACAATGGAGAAGGAAATGGCAACCCACTCCAGTGTTCTTGCCTGGAGAATCCCAGGGACGGGGGAGCCTGTTGGGCTGCCGTCTGTGGGGTCGCACAGAGTCGGACACGACTGAAGCGACTTAGCAGCAGCAGCAGCAACATTATATTTAATAGTTAAGTATTTATGCTTTCTCCCTAAGTTATAAAACAAGGTAATAATGCCCACTTTCAAAATTTCTATTCAACATTGATACTAAAAGCTATAGACAAGATGGGCTCAATAAAGGACAGAAATGGTATGGACCTAACAGAAGCAGAAGATATTAAGAAGAGGTGGCAAAAATACACAGAAGAACAGTACAAAAAAGATCTTCCCGACCCAGATAATCACAATGGTATGATCACTCATCTAGAGCCAGACATCCTGGAATGTGAAGTCAAGTGGGCCTTAGGAAACATCACTACGAACAAGCTAGTGGAGGTGATGGAATTCCAGCTGAGCTATTTCAAATCCTAAAAGATGATGCTGTGAAAGTACTACACTCAATATGTCTGCAAATTTGGAAAACTCATCAGCAGCCACAGTACTGGAAAAGGTTAGTATTCATTCTAATCCCAAAGAAAGGCAATGCCAAAGAATGCTCAAACTACTGCACAATTGCACTCATCTCACACACTAGTAAAATAACGCTCAAAATTCTCCAAGCCAGGCTTCAACAATATGTGAACCATGAACTTCCAGATGTTCAAGCTGGTTTTAGAAAAGTCAGGGGAACCAGATATCAAATTGCCAACATCTGTTGGATCATCAAAAACCACGGGAGTTCCAGAAAAACATCTATTTCTGTTTTACTGACTATGTTAAAGCCTTTGACTCTGTGGATCGCAACAAACTGTGGAAAATTCTTCAAGAGATGGGAATACCAGATCACCTAACCTGCCTCTTGAGAAATCTGTATGCAGGTCAGGAAGCAACAGTTAGAACTGGAAATGAAACAAAATGCATTCATACTGAGTCGCTTCAGTTTTGTCCAACTCTGTTCGACCCCATAAATGGCAGCCCACCAGGCTCCTCTGTCCCTGGGATTCTCTAGGCAAGAATACCAGAGTGGGTTGCCATTTCCTTCTCCAAAGCATCAATGCATGCTAAGTCACTTCGGTCTTGTCCGACTCTGTGCAACCCTATGGACAGCAGCCCACCAAGCTCCTCTGTCCACAGGATTCTCTAGGCAAGAATACTGGAGTGAGTTGCCATTTCCTTCTCCAGTGGAACAACAGACTGGTTCCAAATAGTAAAAGGAGTACATCAAGGCTGTATCTTGGTGTACTCAACTTATATGCAGAGTACATTTAACTTATTTAACTTATATGCAGAGTATATGATGAGAAACGCTGGGCTTGATGAAGCACAAGCGAGAAATATCAATAACCTCAAATATGCAGATACCACCCTATGGCAGAGAGCGATGAACTAAAGAGCCTCTTGATGAAAGTAAAAGAGGAGAGTGAAAATGTTGGCTTAAAGCTCAACATTCAGAAAACTAAGATCATGGCATCCAGTCCCATCACTTCATGGCAAATAGATGGCGGAACAGTGGAAACAGTGGCTGACTTTATTTTGGGGGGCTCCAAAATCATTGCAGATGGTGACTGCAGCCATGAAATTAAAAGGCACTTGCTCCTTGGGAGAAACATTATGACCAACCTAGACAGCATGTTAAAAAGCAGAGATATTGCTTTGCCAACAAAGATCTGTCTAGTCAAGGCTATGGTCTTTCCAGTAGTCATGTATGGATGTGAGAGTTGGACTATAAAGAAAACTGAGCATTGAAGAATTGGTGCTTTTGAACTGTGGTGTTGGAGAAGACTCTTGAGAGTCCCTTGGACTGCAAGGAGATCAGTCCATCCTAAAGGAGGTCAGTCCTGAGTGTTCATTGGAAGGACTGATGTTGATGCTGAAACTCCAATATTTTGGCCACCTGTGAAGAGTTGACTCATTGGAAAATACCCTGATGCCGGGAAACACTGAAGGCGGGAGGAGAACGGGCTGACAGTGGATGAGATGGTTGGATGGCATCACCAACTCAATGGACATGAGTCTAAGTAAACTCTGGGAGTTAGTGATGGACAGGAAAGCGTGGTATGCTGCAGTCCATGGGGTCACAAAGAGTCAGACTCAACTGAGCAACTGAACTGAACTGAAGACCTAACTATCATTATCAGGGTACATGTCCTTTGGCATGCTACTTTATTTTTCTAGGACTTAATCTTTATATTAGAAAAGAAGGAAGGCTTAAAATAAATGGCCTGATCCTCTATCTTCAAAATTTGTAAAAGAGGAGTAGTAAACTCAAAAAAGTAGAAGAAGATAGTATCAGGTATCAGAAGGATATCAGAACAACAACAAAATCAATGAAATGTAAAGCAAATGCAGAAAAAGCTTAAATACCTAAAAGTTAATGTTTTGAAAAAAATCACAAAATTTATAAACACCTAGGTAGTCTGATCAAGGGGGAAAAAGTAGTACAAATTATCAACAATAAGAATGAAAATGCAGTTGCAGCTACAGATTCCAGAAAAATAACAGGATAGTAAGAGAACATTATGAACAATATTATACAACAAATTCAAGTTAGATGAAAAGGACAAATTCTTACAAAACCAGAACTTAGTAAAAGTGACAAAAGATGAAGCAGAAAAGATGAATATTTTTATATTCATCAAAAGAATTCAAAATTTACAACTATTCTATGAAGAAAACTTCTTGCAAAGTTATTTTATTGAATAATTTTGTCTAATACTTAAGGAAGGAATAATACTAATCTTACACAAACCCTGAAAAAGGGAAAGAATAAACATTCCAAACTTATTTATGAAGGTAGCATAATTCTGATATTAAAAATGACAAAGATATTCTAAAAAAGAAAACTATAGTTCAATAATAGTTTTGAATAATGGCATCACCAACTCAATGGACATGAGTCTAAGTAAACTCTGGGAGTTAGTGATGGACAGGGAAGCGTGGCATGCTGCAGTCCACGGGGTCACAAAGAGTCAGACTCGACTGAGCAACTGAATTGAACTGAAGACCTAACTATCATTATCAGGGTACGCATCCTTTGGCATGCTACTTTATTTTTCTAAGACTTAATCTTTATATTAGAAAAGAAGGAAGGTTTAAAATAAATGGCCTGATCATTCATAATCTTATGAAAAGTTTTAGGTATATTTGTCAGTTGTCTAGACTTACATCAAAACAATAATACATCAAATCAAGTAAAGTTTGTTCTAGAAATGAAAGAATGTTGCAAAAACTAAAAATATAAATCAATGTGATTCATTCTCTTAATATTATAAGGGAGAAAAAAACGGCCATTTCAATATATGCAGAAATTTTTTTTAACAAATTCAGCATACATTTATGAAAAAAATGCTCTCAACAAACCAAGAAAAAGAAAGTTCTCATTCTTATGAAGAATATCTGTGAAATAATTACAGCTAACATTATATTTCGGAGAAGGCAATAGCAAGCCACTCCAGTACTCTTGCCTGGAAAATTCCATGGATGGAGGAGCCTGGTAGGCTGCAGTCCATGGGGTCGCTAGGAGTCGGTCGCGAGTGAGCGACTTCACTTTCACTTTTCGCTTTCACACAATGGAGAAGGAAATGGCAACCCACTCCAGTGTTCTTGCCTGGAGAATCCCAGGGACGGGGGAGCCTGTTGGGCTGCCGTCTGTGGGGTCGCACAGAGTCGGACACGACTGAAGCGACTTAGCAGCAGCAGCAGCAACATTATATTTAATAGTTAAGTATTTATGCTTTCTCCCTAAGTTATAAAACAAGGTAATAATGCCCACTTTCAAAATTTCTATTCAACATTGATACTAAAAGCTATAGACACTGAAATAAGTTAAGAAAAGGGAATAAGCATAACAATCCGAAACAAAGAAGTAATATTATCACTACATTCTGACAGTATAACATCCTATGTTCACATAGAACATCCTATAAAATTTAAAAATTACTAGAAATTAATAAGCTAGTTTAGCAAGGTTGGGAGATACATGGTTAATATAAATATCAACTGTACAATCATATGATAGCAGCTAACAATTGAAAATATGATTAGAAAAACATTTTTTACAATTGTGTAAAAACACATAAAATGTTTAAGTTTAAAAGAGAATATTAAAGTCGTCTATACTTAAAACTATAAAATATTCCTGGAAGAAATTAAAGAAAAACTAAAGAAACCGAATGCTAATGATTGGCAAGGTCAGTATTGTTGCGACATAATTCCTCTCTGCAGAGCCAATGCAGTTTCATGATAATCTTGCAGTCATTTTTATGAAACTTAAGAGATGATTCTGAATTTTATATAGGGATATAAACAGCCATGAACTCACAGCATGTTTAAAATAAGAATAAAAAGAAACAAGTTGAAGGAGTTACACCACTTGATTTCCAGGGTTACTATAAAACTCGAGTAGTTAAGGGAGATCAACAGACAAAATTAATAACTAGATCAATGCATTAATAATAAAAACAGAGAATCCAGAAGTAGACCCATATTTCTAAGGTCATTTGATTTAAATACAAGGCTAAAGTAACTCAATCAAGGAAAAGAACGTTTTCAATAAATGTCCTAGAATAAATGGATAGTCATATTAAAATAACAACAACAATAACATTTACTCCTGCCCTACTCACACACAAATTAATTTGTAGTGGACCAGGGACCTAAACATAAAAGGTAAAAAACTAAAGGTTTGGGAAGAAAACACAGAATGGTATCTTTTAAACTTAGAGGTAAGCAAAAATTTCTTAACTAGAAGGGAGAAAACAATAATAATAAAAGAATACATTGATGAATCAGATTTTATCACAAGTAAAAATTTGGGCTTAAGAAAGGGTATCGTTGGGAAAATGAAGAGAATTTACACACCAGTAATAAAAAGATACACAATCTAACAAAAGGGAAATTAAATGAAAAGATTTCACAAAAGAAGATATATTAAGAGCCATTACACGTTTGAAAATACTGCATATATCTATTCAGTAGGAAAATGCAAATTAAACTATAAGGAGATACCAGTACCTACAAAGCAAAATGAGCAAAATTAAAGACTCACAAAAATCAAATACTGGGAGGGAAGTGAATCACCTGAAACTTCTATACACATAACTACTTCAGAGAAACATTTGGCAGTTTCAGAAAAATAATACAGTAAACATAAAAAGTAAATATATACATAATCTCCAACCAAGAAGCTTGAGAACTACATATTCATCCAAAATAAAAGAAAAATATATGTCAGAGATGGGTCTGAGGTTTGTTCTCTTGTCTCTATGCTTGAATGCTTTGTCAATCAGTTCTTTTTCAACTGCAAACCTTGACCGGCATCTCAGCATTTGGCTCACTGTGCACTGGGCAAATGGACAAGACTGGGCCAGCTGTGCTCTTCTCAGATAATTTGACCTCAGATAACACATATCGAGAAACCTTACTCTGGTTGTACCACATCAAATGCAGTACTTGGATGCAATCTCAAAAACGACAGAATGATCTGTTTGTTTCTAAGGCAAACCATTCAATATCATGGTAATCCAAGTCTATGCCCCAACCAATAATGCTGAAGAAGCTGAAGTTGAATGATCCTATGAAGACCTACAAGCTTTCTAGAACTAACACGCAAAAATGATGTCCTTTTCATTATAGGGGACTGGAATGCTAAAGTAGGAAGTCAAGAAACACCTGGAATAACAGACAAATTTGGCCTTGGAATGCGGAATGAAGCAGGGCAAAGGCTAACAGAGTTCTGCCAAGAGAACACTCTGGTCATAGCAAACACCCTCTTCCAACAACACAAGAGAAGACTCTACACGTGGACATCACCAGATGGTCAACACCGAAATCAGATTGATTATATTCTATGCAGCCAAAGATGGAGAAGCTCTATACAGTCAACAAAAACAAGGCCGGGAGCTGACTGTGGCTCAGATCATGAACTTCTTATTGCCAAATTCAGACTCAAATTGAAGAAAGTAGGGAAAACCACTAGACCATTCAGGTATGACCTAAATCAAATCCCTTATGATTATACAGTGGAAGTGAGGAATAGATTTAAGG
>SJYT01012109.1:32277-48270 GCA_006410635.1 Cephalophus harveyi
TGAAGAAAGTGAGGAAAACCACTAGACCATTCAGGTATGACCTGAATCAAATCCCTTATGACTATACAGTGGAAGTGAGAAATAGATTTAAGGGACTAGATTGGTAGACAGGTGCCTGATGAACTATGGATGGAGGTTCGTGACATTTTACATGAGACAGGGATTAAGACCATCCCCAAGAAAAAGAAATGCAAAAAAGCAAAATGGCAGTCTGAGGAGGCCTTACAAATAGCTGAGAAAAGAAGAGAAGTGAAAAGCAAAGGAGAAAAGGAAAGATACATCCATTTGAATGCAGAGTTCCAAAGAATAGCAAGGAGAGATACAAAAGCCTTCTTCAGCGATCAATGCAAAGAAATAGAGGAAAACAATAGAATTGGAAAGATTAGAGATCTCTTCAAGAAAATGAGAGATAGTAAGGGAATATTTTATGCAAAGATGGGCTCAATAAAGAACAGAAATGGTATGGACCTACCAGAAGCAGAAGATATTAAGAAGAGGAGGAAAGAATACGCAGAAGAAATGTAGAAAACAGATCTTCACAACCCAGTTAATCACGAACATGTGATCACTCACACTCACCTAGAGCCAGACATCCTGGAATGTGAAGTCAGGTGGGCCTCAGAAAGTATCACTATGAACAAAGCTAGTGGAGATGATGGAATTCCAGTTGAGCTATTTCAAATCCTCAAAAATGAATCTGTGAAAGTGCTGCACTCAATATGTCAGCAAATTTGGAAAATTCAGCAGTGGCCATAGGACTGGAAAAGGTCAGTTTTCATTCCAATCCCAAAGAAAGGCAATGCCAAAGAATGCTCCAACCACCGCACAATTGTACTCATCTCACATGCTAGTAAAGTAATGCTCAAAATTCTCCAAGCCAGGCTTCAACAATATGTGAATGTTGAACTTCCAGATGTTCAGGCTGGTTTTAGAAAAGGCAGAGGAACCAGAGATCAAATTGCCAACATCTGCTGGATCATGGAAAAAGCAGGAGAATTCCAGAAAACATCTACTTCTGCTTTATTGACTATGCCAAAGCCTTTGACTGTGTGAATCACAATAAACTGTGGAAAATTCTGAAAGAGATAGGAATACCAGACCACCTGACCTGCCTCTTGAGAAACCTGTATGCAGGTCAGGAAGCAGCAGTTAGAACTGGACATGGAACAACAGACTGGTTCCAAATAGGAAAAGGAGTACATCAAGGCTGTATATTGTCACCCTGCTTATTTAACTTATATGCAGAGAACATCTTGAGTAACACTGGACTGAAGAACAAGCTGGAATCAAGATTGCCGGGAGAAATATCAATAACCTCAGATATGCAGATGATACCACCCTTATGGCAGAAAGCTAAGAAGAACTAAAGAGCCTCTTGATGAAAGTGAAAGAGGAGAGTGAAAAAGTTGGCTTAAAGCTCAACATTCAGAAAATGAAGATTATGGCATTCAGTCCCATCACTTCATGGCAAATAGATGGGGAAACAGTGGTTGACTTTATTTTGGGGGCTCCAAATCACAGCACATGGTGATTGCAGCCATGAACTTAAAAGACGCTTGCTTCTTGGAAGGAAAGTTATGACCAACCTAGACAGCATATTAAAAAAGCAGAGACATTACTTTGCCAACAAAGGTCCAACTAGTCAAGGCTATGGTTTTTCCAGTAGTCATGTATGGATGTAAGAGTTGGACTATAAAGAAAGCTGAGCACTGAAGAATTGATGCTTTTGAACTGTGGTGTTGGAGAAGACACTTGAAAGTTCCCTGGACTGCAGGGAGATCCAACCAGTCCATCCTAGAGGAGAACTCTCCTATGTGTTCATTGGAAGGACTGATGTTGTAGCTGAAACACCAATACTCTGGCCACCTGATGTGAAGAGCTGATTCATTGGAAAAGACCCTCATGCTGGGAAAGATAGAGGGCAGGAGGAGAAGGAGACGATAGAGGATGAGATGGTTGGATGGAATCACTGACACAGTGGACATGGGTTTGGGTGGATTCCGGGAGTTGGTGATGTATAGGGAGGCCAGGCATGTTGAGGTTCATGGGGTCGCAAAGAGTTGGACACCACTGAGTGACTGAACTGAACTGAACTACATCAAATAACCTGAAGAGGCAGCTTCATAAAATTCTCATTCCTGTGGCATTTTTTTTTTTTTTAAAGAAGGAGCATATCTATGACTATCACAGAGACAAGGCAAGTCTAGAAGCTGACCTTTAAGATGGTAGAGTAGAAGAACCTTGAGCTTACCTCCTCTCAAAGACACCAAAATCACAACCTACTGCTGAACAACCATTGATTAATAAAGACTGGGATCGACCAAAAAGATTTTGTATATCTAAAGACATAGAGAAGAAACCACGAGGCAGTAGGATGGGGGTACACTTGTGATTTAGTCAAATCCCCTACCCTTCAAGTGGGTGACGCACAAACTGGAGAAGAATTCTATTGTAGCGACTCTCCCATCGGAGTGAGAATGTGAGCCCCATACCAGGCTCCCCAGCCTAGGGGTCTGGCATCAGGAGGAGGAGCCCCCAGAGTATTTGGATTTGACTGCCAGTGGGGCTTAATTTCAGGATCTCCATGGACTCGGGGAAACTGGGGGGAGTGGGGGAGGGCCCTGTTAATTCTTAAAAGGAGTCAATAGAAGCTCACACGCACTGAGGGCAAAGGCAAAAATGGTGACTTCATAGCAACCTGGACTTGGGGGATCTCCTGGGCAGGCAGAGGATGCCTGCATCTCACTCTGCAGTCAGAAACGCTGCTGCTAGACACTTCGGGGAGTCCTGAACTCTCCTTGAAGCAGACATCTTGCTTGGGTCATTACTACCAATATCTGGTCTCATGCAACAATTTTTGTTGTTCTATTTAACTTCTCAGATAAATAAAGTTGATAAACCTTTAGTCAGACTCATTAAGAAAAACAAAGACAGAGGGCCCAAATGAATAAAATCAGAAGTGAAAATGGCAAAGTTACAATCAACACAACATAAATAATACAAATGATTATAAGAGATTACTATTAGCAACTATATGCCAATGAAATGGATAACTAGAGGAAATAGACAAATTCTTATAAAGACTGCTCTCTGTCTTGGGCACTGTCTCTTTTCCTTCCTCCCTCTCTCTTGCGTCTCTTTGGGAAAACCAAGTTTCAGGCTGGGATCGGCCTTGTGGCAATGCACACGTGAAACCAAAGCCTCAGGCCAACAGGCAGCGAGGAACTGAGGCAGCCGACAGCCACTGGCATGGCTGTGCACATAGGCTCACCAGCTCCAGCTGAGTGATGAGAACCGCAGCCCTAGCCAACAGCTTCCCTAAAATGTTGTGAAAGAGCTGGAGCCAGAACCATCTGGTTCAGCCCTGGCCAGATTCCTGACCTTCGGAAACTCTGAGATAATAAATGTTTACCGTTTAACCTGCTAAATTTGGGGGGTAATTTGTTACATAGCAATGGATAACTAAAACAGTTCCTTATATCTATGTTCTTGCAGATGAATTGCCTTGGAGGAATCTCAACAAACCTACAGATGCTGTTGTTTTTTCATTCAGTCTCCAAGGACTAATACACTTTCATATTCCCTCTTAAACCACCACCAGAATTAGAGAAGATGAAAGATCATAGAAAAGAAACAAGCAGGAAAGACAGTTCATTTGCCAAGTACTTCTGGTCTTAACTCTGAAAATACAAGACAGAATATCAAAGTACAACCTAAATTTAATACAGCCACATGATGTGACCTCCTTAACAAAATGACAAATGAAACCCTAACTCCATGACTAGCCTAACTTTTAGAGTGAAATAAAATGTAATGGGAAATTAACTGTTGTTTTCTTGAAATTGTTAAAAGGAAACACTTAAATTTTTCAAAAGAATAGTGTTCTATAAAACCAAGAGGGGCCTCCTAAAACAATAAATTAGTTGAAGTGAAAAGTTTAGGCATTTAATAGTCTCTTTTTGCATGGAAATATACTTTGGATTAGGCTTTGGAGGGAAAAGGTGATTGTATCTGGAATTTTTCACCAATACTTTCTGATAATTTTCTAAAGGCTTTGAAAGTTATTTTACTTCCATAGAAACTGTCTTCAACATGTTTGACCACATACAGTTTCTCCTGAATGTAACATGATTATATAGATTGTCCTATGTGTTAATTCATTTATTTTCAGACAGACACATTCTACTATTAGATGAGGCAAATCAGACCAAAGTGAAAGGCAATTGTCAGACAGAAAATAGTTTATGGAATTATCATTTGACCAGTTTCCACTTATTTATTATAATTTTTAACTTATGGAAAAATATGAGCCTCTGTAGAGGTCATAACACACACACACACACATATCTAGAAGTCTGTGTATTTCTTATTTAAAGGTCGTCAGACAGAAGTGTAAAGAACACTTTACTGATTGGTTTTGGTACGACTATTATCTTCATTTTCTTCCTTTGTGGAGGGGGATGGGTAGTGAATAGAAAGGCTGCAAAAGGATTGACATTTATGGTGAGGTTTATTGTATTTTAGGGCTGAATGAGACACAATGTCATGCATTAAAACTGCAAAGGCATCTAAGTTTAAGACAGACTTATCTAAAATGGTAGGATCCTGCAGAGGGGTCATAACATATGCTGCTTTACAAAGATTCAAATCTATTTTTTGAAAGGCCTTTATTTTGAAGGAAGAAGAAAAATGGAGAAGAGATTGCCCATAGGGAAGAGAGATGTTCTGGATCTGGAAGGATTTACCTTTAAAGGGGTAAATATCGTTATTGAATATGAGTTCAGACACTATTAAGAAATCTGATTAAAAGTCCACAAACTAGCAAAGTTCTATGCCAATCTGTAGACTTTTACCTTGTAAAGATGCAAGTCATTTCTATTTGATGGAAAATAGATCCCCAAAAGTTATTCTTTACTTCTTCAGACAACATGAATCAGTTCTGGGTCTAAGATTTTTTTGATGAAATTGTCCATGAATATCCACGAATAGTTTAAGATCTTACTGATTCCCACATTAATTCACATGTTAAGTGAAAGAAATGTTTAACATACGTTAACTTTATATTTAAATGAAGTCGTGACTAATAGCTTCTAGTAATAATAACGGCACTGCCTTATTATATGTATCACCATAAACAATTCCATTCTTCTCAGTCATTCACATGATGCCTTCTTTAGCCGTGAGTAAAATGTTGTATAAACTAGCTTAGCTCTTCAACCTTATCAAAGATTTTCAAGCCCTGGGAACAGCAGGCTCATGTTCACAATTTTCCTTGATATGAATAAATGACAGATTATTTCCAAGTGAAAAAGTAGTTAAGGGACTGAAAAGAATAGACATGGTATATTGCTTTGTCTTCAGTTCTCACTAAGAGGCACTTTGACAATCCAGGGGACACCTGATGGCATGTTTGGTTACAACAACCAGGGGGAAGGTGCTACTGATGTCTTGTGATCAGAGGCCAGGGATGAGGCTAAAGAGTCTACATTGCACCAGACATGTCCAACAAAGAATTACCCAGCTCAAAATGTTAGTAGTGCTAACCTTAAGAAACATGGGTCTACAGTAGAAAAGTGAGCTGAGGAATTATCAGGTAAAAACAAAGGGGAAGACAATGACAGATGAAATGTAATTCTCTCCAAAAATTATGCATGAGAATATATTAACCTAAGAAATAAAAGTATAGCAATTATCTTTGAAACTCACTCTGTTTTCAGATAATACAACTTGTGATTCATTTCAGAATGGAAGTGGAACATTAAGAATAGCAAATTCTTTTCATGTCTCATAATAACTTTGGCCAAATGATAAATCATACAGCAATTCAACTAAAGTAAAACGGCTATTAGGTTTATGGGCTATGTTAATTCTCAAAAAATATTTCATAGATTTATTTTCATCTTTGGTCATTTACCACATGTATTTGGGGACAAAAATTATCTATTTTTCCCCTGGAAAATATATATCCATGAATATAATGGCACATTATATTTCCTTTCAATATTTATTATTGGAACTGAGTAATTATTTCATTTACAGAACTACATATTTTTTAACTAGGATTTTCACAGCAAAAAGAATCCTACCAGGCTCTTCCCTTTGGACATATCAACAAAATCAAAAGCTTTGCAGACCCTTTCAAAAGCTATGCAGATTCCATCATACCCAATTATGGATCTTATTCACCTCTGACACATACAATTGACTTTATATGCATATATTCAGAGATTCATAAGCACATTATTTTCAAGAAAGGAAACAAAAATCTCTATGTCGAGCAAAATAATGTGGCAGAGACTCAAAATCTGTATAGGTACAATTACTGGCAGAAACTGATCTCCAGTCCTTAGGGAGATTAAACGTCATGATACATATAAGGGATATATATGTATAAAGGATATAACATTTTCTTTATTTGCCAGAAGAATATTAAAGTAACAATTTTCCATAATCCTAAAGGAGAACAGTTGTTAAAATGGCATCATTAATCACCTTAGCTGTTTTAGAAAAATACTTCTAAAACCACAGCTTATAAACTACCTCTCTCCAAACATGCCCAAGCTGATACTACATGCTGAGAAAAAAAAGCAAAGTCCCCAGCAATAAATAGTATTAGATGTCAAAAGAAAAATGATGTTAGAGGAAGCTGAGAATTTTAATTATTTCCTGAAGTGAAGAAACAGCAAAACTTATACAGCCCACTGAGAAGGCTTTGATTTCATATACTGAGGGCTCACATGATAACTTCCTACTTCCTGCCTTGCCCTGGACACAAAATCCGGTTCATTTGGTTGATATTTGGTAGTTTTCAGGGCAACCAAAATTATCCCAAGAATGCAATATTGAAAATTAATCCAAGACGGGAGGAAGTAGGCATTTTGGAACTAATCAGGAATTTGATTTCATGAAATGCTGTTTCATTGTGAAGGGAAATAGACGAATTCATCTGCAAGAGCAGGCCAGACGGAGGCTTTCCACTGCATCTGAGCAAGCACAGCATTGTCTGTGCTCGCTCAGACAATGAGTCGTCTGATGGTAGCCGAAATCTTTGAAATATACATCACATGCAATACAGAATAAATTCCTCCAGCCTTGTGGCACAGATCTTCCACTTTAGGCAAAGGTCAGTTCAAAATTACTACAAAACGTATGCTTTACAAAGTTAAAATGAGACAACAGACGGGTCAGTTCCTATCATCTACTCTAAGTGATCCCACCTAGACTATTCTAAACTCTACAGGCAGCCGTTACACGTCTATGGCTGGTCTTTTTTTGTCACTACTTGGCTAGAAAGCAAACGTCGCAGGAGGCGATCCTTGGAAACATCTTCAGTGCTGTGTTCTAAGACAGGACTAAGCTCCCAGTAGAATTCCTATACCTGTGAAGCCCAGACAGTCACCAACAGGCTATACTAGGGGCATAAAATTTTCCAGTTGCCTTTGGGTTTTCTACATTAATTTTCTCTTTAGCACTTTTATTTCAATTGTCCTTAATTTAAGCCCCATGATGAGATTAAGAAATCACATTGGCACTGTAAGAAATATTTGACTAAAAAGGCAATTTGGGGGAAATGTACCCATTTAGAACTTGTTTGTGAAATCTACTGATCAAAATAAATGCTCCTTTCTAATGATACTCTGTCATGGAGACATTTCAGAAGACTTACCAAAAAAAGACCTTATTTCATAACTACATTCTTACTGAATTCACCATCTTATTGCCAGTAACATGACATTTTTTGATTTGGTACTTTTAGGCATGGTCACTGATGAAAAATGAATAATTTAATAAAATATTTTATACAAAAAATATTCTACACATTATGAACATACATCAATCATATGAGGTAAAGTGTAATTCAAAGAAAATAAATTAAAAATCTCTCTTTTGCGGAGACAGTGTTTCTATCAGAATTCTTTGAAGTCCCTGTTTCAAATTTGTAGCATGTTAAATATCAATCCCTGAAAATCAGTATGCTACAATTTCAGAGAAAAGTCAGTGCAAAATTTGAACTTCATACAAAATACACTAGTATTTATAGGTAGGACTTGAATCTTCTGATTCTACCTATAGATGCTAGTTGTCCTTCCACATGTTCAGCAAAAGGATGCATAACTTGTTAACTGCAGTAGGGATTACAATACGAAAAACTGGCAATGACTTAAGTGATAATAAGAGAATATTTAAAGAGATGATATCATAAACTGGGAAAGTCATTGAAACAACCATGAAAACCAAATATTCATGTACTAACAGAGAAAAATCTTACTATATGCTGAAGTGAACTAATTAAGTGGAGTGTTTTTTTACTCACACACGCACCATGCATAACATACAATGTAAACTGGAACTACGTATCAGTCATCTCTTGCCATTTTCCCCAGCTGAAGGTTTCTGTGATGAAGCATAACTTTCTCACTCACTATATTTCTCTTAATCTCCAGAAGACTAGAGTCAGTCTTTGTGATATTAAAAACTGAATATCCCAAACAGATTAAAAAAAGAGGTGAGAGAGCTCAAGGTTATTCTTTGCTCTATAAAAATATATTCAATTTACCGATTTTGATGCATATTGGTTACTGGGAGAATTCAGAATTAAACTGTGCTGGTGAGTGGTAAGAAGGTTGGAATAACTGAAAAGTGAAAGTGAAAGTGAAGTCCCTCAGTCGTGTCCAACTCTTTGTGACCCTATGGACTGCAGCCCACCAGGCTCCTCCATCCCTGGAATTTTCCAGGCAAGAGTACCGGAGTGGGTTGCCCTTTCCTTCTGCAGGGGATCTTCCCAACCCAGGGATCGAACCCAGGTCTCCCACATTGTAGGCAGATGCTTTTACCGTGGCTTATTAGGCAAAATTAAAAGTCTTAGAATTTTTTTTTTAAATGATAAGCTACTTGTAAATGGAAACATCTTTTCTACCTCCTTTGTTAATTTATTAAGTACGATGCCTTGCCCTTAATGAGCATGAAATAGACATTTGCTGGATTAATGAGTGGTGCTGGTACTTTAAAGTGTGAAGCATTATGCTGGGATGAAAAGGCAGAGTTCTGCAGAGATGAATACCACTGGAGCAGTCATCATGATCATCACCAAGTGCCTATCCACCAGTCTTTGTTAAGACATTTCCTTAGTCAGGCCTGGCATGGGATGGCATCATAAGATCAATAAACTTTCCTAATTCCCAAGACCCAGAACAGATTCCATGCATTATATCTTCACTGCTTTGATGCAACGAAACATAACAATGCTATAAACCCAATGAATTCAGCCAATTATACTGATGTTTTCTCCCCTCCACAGTTTCAAGTTACATGATTCAAAGTCATAAAGACATGATGAAACAGCCATAAAATGTTTTTTCATAGGTCAAAGACTGCATTTATAATCACCATGCAAAGTCAGTGAGCAGACCCCAAGGTCCTGGACTCATAATTAGGTTTAGGCACCAGGGGGCAAGTAAGAAGGGACAGAGAACATGAACATCCAGAGGCATGAGAGAAGAGAAAGGCTCTGTATTCTAGAGGTGCTGTTGTTCACTAACTCAGTCATGTCCAACTCTGCAATTCCATGGACTGCAGCATGCCAGGCTTCTTGCCCTTCACTATGTCTGGAGGTTTGCTCAAACTCATGTCCATTGAGTCGATGATGCCATCAAACCATCCCATTCTCTGTCCTCCCTTTGCTTCCCACCATCAATCTTCCCCAGCATCAAGGAAGGGCTTTTCCAATGAGTTGGCTCTTCACATCAGGTGGCCAAAGTAGCTTCAGCATCAGTCCTTCCAATGAAAATTCAGGACTGATTTCCTTTAGCATGGACTGGTTGGATCTCCTTACCATCCAAGGGATTCTCAAGAGTCTTCTCCAACTCCACAGTTTGAAAGCATCAGCTCTCAATCTTTTTTATGGTCCAACTGACATCCATACATGACTACTGGAAAAACCATAGCTTTGAACAGATGAATCTTTTTTGGCAGAGTGATGTTTCTGCTGTTTAATATAATGTCTAGGTTGTCTTAGTTTTTCTTGCAAGAAGCAAGTCTTTTAATTTCATGGCTGTAGTTACCATCTACAGTAATTTTGTAGCCAAAGAAAATAAAGTTGGTCACTGCTTCCATTTTTTTCCCATTTATTTTGCATGAAGTGATAGGACTGGATGCCATGATCTTTATTATTTGAATGTTGAGTTTTAAGTCAACTTTTTCACTCTCCTCTTTCACCTTCATCAAAAGGCTCTTCAGTTCCTCTTTCCTTCCTGCCATAAGGGTGGTGTCATCTGCATATCTGAAGTTATTGATATTTCCCTTGGCAATCTTGATTCCAGCTTGAGATTCATCCACCTCAGCATTTCACATGATATACTCTGCATGTAAGTTAAACCAATACAATATTGTAAGGTAAAAAAAAAATAAAAACTTTTAAAAATAAATAAATAAACAGGAAGACACCATATGGCCTTGATGTACTCCTTTTCCTATTTGGAACCAGTCTGCTGTTCTACGTCCAGTTCTAACTGTTATTCCTGACCTGCCTACAGATTACTCAGGAGGCAGGTCAGGTGGTCTGGTATTCCCATCTCCTTCAGAATTTTCCACAGTTTGTAGTGACCCACACAGTCAAAGACTTCGGCATAGTCAATAAATCAGAAGTAGATGTTTTTCTGGAATTCTCTTGCTTTTTCAATGATCCAGTGGATGTCGGCAATTTGATCTCTGGTTCCTCTGCCTTTTCTAAAACCAACTTGAACATCTGGAAGTTCATAATTCATGTATTGCTGAAGCCTGGCTTGGAGAATTTTGAGCATTACTTTACTAGCATGTGAGATGAGTGCAATTGCATGGTAGTTTGAGCATTCTTTGGCATTGCCTTTCTTTGGGGTTGGAATGAAAACTGACCTTTTCCAGTCCTGTAGCCACTGCTGAGTTTTCCAAATTTGCTGGCATATTGGGTGCAGCACTTTCACAGCATCATCTTTTAAGATATGAAATAGCTCAACTGGAATTCCACTATCTCCACTAGCTCTGTTTGTAGTGATGCTTCCTAAGGGCCAGTTTACTTTGCATTCCATGTCATCTGGCTCTAGGTAAGTGATCATACCATCATGATTATCTGGGTCATGAAGATCTTTTTTGCAGTTCTTCTGTGTATTCCTGTCACCTCTTCTTCATATCTTCTGCTTTCTGTTAGATCCATACCATTTCTGTCCTTTATTATGCCTATCTTTGCATGAAAATTTCCTCTGGTATCTCTAATTATCTTTAAGAGATCTTTAGTCTTTCCCATCCTATTGTTTTCCTCTATTTCTTTGCATTGATTGCTGAGGAAGGCTTTCTTATCTTACCTCTCCTTGCTATTCTTTAGAACTCTGCATTCAAATGGGTATATCTTTCCTTTTCTCCTTTGCCTTTCACTTTTCTTTTCATAGCCATTCTTAAGGCCTCCTCAGACAACCATTTTGCCTTTTTGCATTTTTCTTGGGGATGGTCTTGATCACTGCCTCTTGTACAATGTCACGAACCTCCCTCCATAGTTCTTCAGGTACTTTGTCTATCAGATCTAATCCCTTGAATCTATTTGTCACTTCCACTGTATAATCATAAGGGATTTGATTTAGGTCATACCTCAATGGTCTAGTGGTTTTCCCTACTTTCTTCAATTAAAGTCTGAATTTGGCACTAATGAGTTCATGATCTGAGTCACAGTCAGCTCCTGGTCTTGTTTTTGTTGTATAGAGCTTCTCCATCTTTGGCAGCAAACAATATAATGAATCTGATTTCAGTATTGACCACCTGGTAATGTCCATGTGTAGTCTTCTCTTGTATTGTTGGAAGAGAGTGTTTGCTATGATCAGTGCATTCTCTTGGCAAAACTCTATTAGCCTTTGCCCTGCTTCAGTCTGTACTCCAAGGCTAAATTTGCCTGTTACTCCAGGTAATGTGTCCAGACATGGACATAAAAATGTAGCCACTCTCATTTCATAAGGAGGTGTGTCAGACAGGCATCTATAGGTAGGCTGAGTTTGGACTTTGGAAAAGTTCTGTTCTTTCCAATACACATATGAAGAAGGCTAACTGCTCTACCCCAAAGAGCACAGCCAAAATTATGTGACCATGGGAAAATTTCAATATGGTTTTTAACATTATCCTACTACTGGCTTAATAAATTTTCAATAAAGCCCATATAAGATCTCATTTAATGCAAAGTAGTTTCTTTGGGAATCCTTCAAGATCGATTAGTTATAAAATATATTGCCAGGTAATTGAATGACTTGACCTGCTCTGTCAGAGTGTTGCATGGAAGTTAATTAAGTGATAAAGAATAACTGCCAAAAATATAATGCTTTGGGATTAGGATAGCTGATTTCAAGCCAAAGCTTTGACAATTATTAAATGACATAATCAATTTTCTATTTAGGTTGCTTCTGGTATCTGACAACATAACATACTAAGTGGGAAAGAAGAAGAATCACCTAAGTGGGAAAGAAGAAGAATCACCTTTTTATTCAAAATACCAGGAACATGTGCCTATAACTAGTCTAGAAAATAATTCAAGTTAATAAGGTGAAGGTTAATACGAAAGGGGTTTAAACTATACTGCTATTAGGATGAATCAAAACTTATTTGAAAAGATGTCATCAGTCCTTATTGTCCTTGACATATTAAGTAGTGGATTCTATTAGAACATCAGTAACCTGGGATCCATACTAAGCTCATACTAAGCTCTTATTTGAAAAGATGTCATCAGTCCTTATTGTCCTTGACATATTAAGTAGTGGATTCTATTAGAACATCAGTAACCTGGGATCCATACTAAGCTCTTATAACTTAGCCCAAGTGTCCCCAGATTAGAGGAAAGGAGAACACCTATGTCCCTGTTCAATATCTCTTTCCATCTCACTTCTCATTAGGAGGGGTAAACATGAAACTGATTGGTCAGATTCCAAGACCCTTACTGGGCCATATGGCAAGCAGGAGAGGTTGAAGTGCACTAGGAGATGAAGCAAGTGATAATAGCTCTTTGGCATTCTTCCTATCTTGTTCTCAAGCTGCAGTTCAGTTCAGTCGCTTAGTCCTGTCCAACTCTTTGCAACCCCATGGACTGCAGCATGTCAGGCCTCCCTGTCCATCACCAACTCTTGGAGATTGCTCAAATTCATGTCCATTGAGTTGGTGATGCCATCCAACCATCTCATTCTCTGTCATCCCCTTCTCCTCCCACCTTCAATCTTTCCCAGCATTAGGGTCTTTTCCAATGAGTCAGCTCTTCGCATCAGGAGACCAAAGTGTTGGAGCTTCAGCATCAGTCCTCCCAATGAATATTCAGGACTGATCTCCTTTAGGGTGGACTGATTGGATCTCCTTGCAGTCCAAGGGACTCTCAAGAGTCTTCTCCAACACCACAGTTCAAAAGCATCAATTCTTCGGCTCTCAGTTTTCTTCAGGGTCCAACCCTCACATCCATACATGACTACTAGAAAAACCACAGCTTTGACTAGACAGACCGTTGTCAGCAAAGTAATGTCTCTGCTTTTTAATATGCTGTCTAGGTTGGTCATAGTTTTTCTTCCAAGGAGCAAGCGTCTTGCCACAATCTAATCTTCTGAGCACTTCGACTCATTCCTCCCATTTGTCTCTGCTTTCATCCTGCAAGTCAGAACATCTTTTCCCATATGAGAGATTCAGCATTATTTTTCATATACCTTGTACTATTTTCTCACTTTGACTCTAACTTCCCTTGGAATCTTAAATTTTGTTTGAGAAAGATCAAGATTCCCCACACAAAAACTTTGGATTTTCTGGTCAAGTGATCTGGGTTACAATGAGAAAGTTCCCATATGATACTGTTCCTTGTATGTATGTATGTATAATATCCCTCTTGGGAGTTTTACTGGGACTGAGGAGACAGAGTAGAGGTGTAAGGCCAAAATTCTTGGGTCTCAGTTCAGTTCAGTCGCTCAGTCATGTCTGACTCTTTGCAACCCCATGAATCACATCATGCCAGGCCTCCCTGTCCATCACCAACTCCCGGAGTTCACTCAGATTCACGTCCATTGAGTCAGTGATGCCATCCAGCCATCTCAGCCTCTGTTGTCCCCTTCTCCTCCTGCCCCTAATCCCTCCCAGCATCAGAGTCTTTTCCAATGAGTCAACTCTTCACATGAGGTGGCCAAAGTACTAGAGTTTCAGCTTTAGCATCATTCCTTCCAAAGAAATCCCAGGGCTGATATTCAGAATGGACTGGTTAGATTTCCTTGCAGTCCAAGGGACTCTCAAGAGTCTTCTCCAACACCACAGTTCAAAAGCATTAATTCTAGCAGCCATCTATTATATACGCTAGTAAAACCTTACTCTAATTATTAACATTTGATATGATTTTACCAAGTGTGAGAAGAGGGACTGCTTCGTGTTATACACTCTATGATCAAATGACATAACATCACTGTGTCATCCGCTGAAGCTGAGAAAAGAGAGTTTTGACAATAAAACCTTCTTATCCACTGAATAAAACACAAAGAAAATATAAAGGAAAAATAAACATTTTGGGTTGCTTTCAATAATTTTACAGTAGCAAGCTGGCAAAACCAATGCCAATTCCTCATGAAGAATATTGCCTGAGAAATAAAGCTTTTGATTTGTCAAGTATGGTGCTGGCTAGGTGATTAGAAGAAACTATCAAATCAACTAGAAATTTACATTTTGAGAGACAAAAAAAAATGTCTTTTAGATAAAACAGACCAGACCATTTTGAACTAGATGATTAGGGATGAAGGGCTTGTTCTCTTATAAGACTCTAAACAGTGAGACAGTTTATATTTTGGGGCTTCAAAGTCACTGCAGATGGGGACTGTGGCTATGAAATTAAAAGATGCTTGCTCCTTGGAAGAAAAGCTATGACCAACCTAGACAGTGTATTAAAAAGCAAAAACATTTCCCAACAAAGGTCTGTCTAGTCAAAGCTATGGTTTTTCCAGTAGTCATGCATGGATGTGAGGGTTGGAGTATCAAGAAAGTTGAGCACCGAAGAATTGATGCTTTTGAACTGTGGTGTTGGAGAAGACTCTTGAGAGTCCCTTGGACTGCAAGGAGATCCAACCAGTCCATCCTAAAGGAAATCAGTCCTGAATATTCATTGGAAGGATGGATGCTGAAGCTGAAACTCCAATACTTTGGCCACCTGATGTGAAGAGATGACTCTTTGGAAAAGACCCTGATGCTAGGAAAGATTAAAGGCAGGAGAAGGAGACCACAGAGGATGAGGCAGTTGGATGGCATCACTGGCTCAATGGACGTGAGTTTGAGCAGGCTCCAAGAGTTGGTGATGGACAGGGAAGCCTGGATTGCTACAGTCCATGGGGTCACAAAGAGTCAGACACGACTGAGTGACTGAATTGAACTGAAAGTAAAACTTGATGGTGGCACAGAGAAAGAGAAATAGATCATTCAAGCTGAAAAGAGAACTTGTAATAAGACTCATATATATGGAGTGACCACGTGTGCACTTTACTATACTATTCAGGTTAGATAAGAAACATGGATTCCCAAACTGGACACCCCAAAGTCCAACAACACGTGAATATAAGCCAGGAAATAGCTATACAATGGCATAATATTCAGTAGCAAAAACTTATGAATAAATGATATTTGCAACAATATGAATGAAAAGCCATTATGTTAAATGAAAGAACTCAGGAAATAGAGAACCTGAATACACAAATTTATTCATAGAACAATCCCATTTATGAAAGGTTCTGTAACATGATTCTGTAGTGACATAAGAAGGGTCACTGGTTGCCTGGAAATTGAGGTGGAGTATGAGCTGGACTACAATGAGCATGATGAAATGTCTGGGATTAAATGTTCACTGCCGGGAGAAATATCAATAACCTCAGATATGCAGATGACACCACCCTTATGGCAGAAAGTGAAGAGGAGCTAAAAAGCCTCTTGATGAAAGTGAAAGAGGAGAGTGAAAAAGTTGGCTTAAAGCTCAACATTCAG
>SJYT01012109.1:52480-111885 GCA_006410635.1 Cephalophus harveyi
GATCGAGATCGAGTCGGATGGTATCACCGACTCAATGGATGTGAGTCTGAGTGAACTCTGGGAGTTTGTGATGGACAGGGAGGCCTGGCGTGCTGCAATTCATGGGGTCGCAAAGAGTCGGACACGACTGAGTGACTCAACGGAATTGATCTTATCACTCTAGAACAAGAACAGTTTAATTTCCTCACTTTCATCTATGAAGCATTGACACTGTATGAACACAAACATTAGGATTTCCATTTCCATTTTAATTGAGAAACATGATAAAGAGAAAGTATATTCCCTGTAGTCCCACCAATCCTAGTGTTAAACACCTGGATAAGGCATTGGAAAACATCTCTCCTCCTTACCACATCTGTGTCAGCCACTGACATTGTGACTCTAGGACAACTTTACTACCAGTTGAGAAATTTTAAAATGCCATTAAGCATTTTATTTCAGTGTCCATATATCATCATATGCTTAACTTGATTGGGCTGGTCACTGAACTGACAGTTTATTTTTTGTCCCCAACATCTCTCTCTTATACATGTTCTTTGCTGTAACTTAAACTACTATGGAGAGCAAGAACAGATAAGCAACTCTAAATCTACAGCTGATTTTCCTGACACTGTTCATTACATAGCTAGAGGAAGAGGGGCCAGACTAGCAGACTGTAATTGGATTAAAGTAGGGCAGTGAATGATACCTGAGTTTTGTCCCTTACTTGTTGCCATTTCATCTTGCTTTAACTCAGTGTCCAAAATTTAAAACAAACAAAAAAAAATGAGTGGTGGGATTAATTCTATGGTCCACTAAGCTTTCTGATTTCTATTACCAGAGAGAGAGAGAAAAAAAAAAAAAATCATTTTTTTCTTAACTCAAATAGAACTTATATTTTACACCATAAAATTTTTCACTGTTATTTGGTTTTAAAAAATAATGAGGATGACAGCAACTTTTTGAAACAGAATAATACATGCTGCTGCTGCTGCTGCTAAGTTGTTTCAGTTGTGTCCAACTCTGTGTGACCCCAGAGATGGCAGCCCACCAGGCTCCCCCATCCCTGGGATTCTCCAGGCAAGAACACTGGAGTGGGTTGCCATTTCCTTCTCCAATGCATGAAAGTGAAAAGGTAAAGTGAAGTCGCTCAGTCATGTCCGACTCTTAGCGACCCCATGGACTGCAGCCTACCAGGCTCCTCCATCCATGGGATCTTCCAGGCAAGAGTAATACATAGGAATCAATAAAAAAAAAGCCTTTTTTATTTTTATTTTTTTAATTTTTCTTAGCCTGTTACTTTGTAAATACTTCTAAACCTATTGCTGTGTGTGGTATCTTTGATTATTTTTAATAGAATTTCAGCTTACAGTGATTCAGCTCTCAGATTCACAGAGATTCCTACATTTCTTCAGAAAGTTGTAGATTCCAGATTTGGGATTTTACTTTGACTCTGGAAACATTTAGTAACTAACAAATTGTAAATAGCACTCAAACTTTCTCTTCCTCTTTGAAACAAATATTGTCCTACTCTAATAGGACAATTCAGATATTTTTGTTTGTGGTGGTAACTCCAACAGTTCAGACTTAAGACCTGGAAGTTAATTTCTCGATTTGTTGTTGCTCAGTTGCTCAGTCGTGACCAACTCTTTGAAACCCCATGGAGTGCATCATGCCAGGCTTCCCTGTCCATCACCAACTCCTGGAGCTTGTTCAAACTAATGTCCATTGAGTCGGTGACGCCATCCAACCATGTCATCCTCTGCCTTCAATTTTTCCAGGCCTCAGGGTCTTTTTGAATGAGTCGGCTCTTCGCATCAGGTGGCCAAAGTGTTTGAGCTTCAACTTCAGCATCAGTCCTTCCAATGAATATTCAGGACTGATCTTCTTTAGAATGGACTAGTTGGATCTCCTTGCAGTCCAAGGGACTCTCAAGAGTCTTCTCCAACACCAACTCTTTCACTTTCATCAAGAGGCTTTTTAGTTCCTCTTCACTTTCTGCCATAAGGGTGGTGTCATCTGCATATCTGAGGTAATTGCTATTTCTCCCGGCAACCTTGATTCCAGCTTGTGCTTCTTCCAGCCCAGCGTTTCTCATGATGTACTCTGCATATAAGTTAAATAAGCAGGGTGACAATATACAGCCTTGACGTACTCCTTCTCCTATTTGGAACTAACATCAATTTAGGGAATTTGAATTATCTGCATAATTTTGTGCTTCCTTGAGTCAATTTGCTTATTAGCAAATTAGAAAGTTACATTTTTATCAAGGTATAAATTTTTTAAATTGGATGATAATTGCATTGGCATCTGCCATATATCAATATGCATCAGCTGCAGGGATACACCTGTCCCCTCCCTCCTGACCGCCTTTCCGTCTCCCACCCCTCTAGGCTGTCACAGAGCACTAGGTTGAGCTCCCTGTGTCACGCAGCAATTTCCCACTTGGGTCAATTTTACATGTGACAATGTGTATGTTTCATGCTACTTTCTCAGCTCCTCCCGCCCTCTCCTTCCCTTACTGTGTCCGCAAGTCTGTTCTCTATGTCTGTTCTCCACTGCTGCCCTGCAGATAGTTTCATCAGTAAGGCAGAAATTTCTATCTAAAATTTAGATAGTAAAATGCTAAGTACATTTATATGTGTGTGTACTTATCAATGGCTATTGAGAAACAAAACCAAAAATGTGCTAAGTTACTTCAATTATCTCCAGCTTTGTGCAACCCCATGGACTGCAGCCTGCCAGGTTCCTCTGTCCATGAAATTCTGCAGGCAAGAATACTGGAATGTGTTGCCATTTCCTACTCCAGGGGATCTTGGCAACCCAGTGATCGAACCCATATCTCTTATGTCTAACCTGCATTAGCAGGCAGGTTCTTTACCACTAGTACCACCTGGGAAGCCCTAGTACATGTATATAGATGGTAACAAATACCTGAGTCTCACAGCATTTTTTAGAGGTTAATCATTCCATTTCTAGACACTATTTTTATACTGAAGCTTTTCTGAGGCAAATAGCTGAGAAAGCACACGTTGAATATAGGGTGTGGAAGCAATTCATCAAAGCCCCTCTCTCAGTAAGATCTACAGAGGGTGTAAGGCTAATGCATATATCACTTAGCAAGCAGCTAGAGGTTGATGATGTCAGCACAGGCATTCCAGGTGTATCTTCAACCAAAGGTTTATTGAGTGGCTATATCACCTGGAATAACAGATTTGGCCTTGGAGTACAGAATGAAGCAGGGCAAAGGCTAATAGAGTTTTGCCAAGAGAACACACCGGTTATGGCAAACACCCTCTTCCAACAACACAAGAAAAGACTCTACACATGGACATCACTGGATGGTCAACACTGAAATCAGATTGATTATATTCTTTCAGCCAAGGAAGGAGAAGCTCTATACAGTCAGCAACAACAAGCCCGGCAGCTGACCGTGGCCAGATCCTGAACTTTTTACTGCCAAATTCAGACTTAAATTGAAGAAAGTGGGGGAAACCACTAGACCATTCAGGTACAACCTAAATCAAATCCTTTATGATTATACAGTGGAATTAAGAAATAGACTTAAGGGACTACATCTGATAAAAATAGTCCCTGATGAACTATGGACAGAGGTCTGTGACATTCTACAGGAGAAAGGGATCAAGACCACCCCCAAGAAAAAGAAAGGCAAAAAAGCAAAATGTCTGTCTGAGGAGGCCTTACGAATAGCTGTGAAAAGAAGAGAAGCAAAAAGCAAAGGAGAAAAGGAAAGATATAACCATTTGAATGCAGAAAGAATAGCAAGGAGAGATAAGAAAGCCTTCCTCAGCAAAGAAACAGAGGAAAAAAATAGAATGGGAAAAACTAGAGATCTTGTCAAGAAAGTTAGAGATACCAAGGGAAAATTTAATGCAAAGATGGGCTCAATAAATGGTATGGACCTGACAGAAGCAGAAAATATTAAGAAGAGGTGGCAAGAATACACAAAAGAACTATACAAAAAGATCTTCATGACCCAGATAATAACAATGATGTGATCACTCACCTAGAGCCAGATATCCTAGAATGTGAAGTCAAATGGGCCTCAGGAAGCATCACTATGAACAAAGCTAGTGGAGGTGATGAAATTCCAGTTGAACTATTTCAAATCCTGAAAGATGAATCTGTGAAAGTGCTGCACTCAATATGTCAGAAAATTTGGAAAACTCAGCAGTGGCCACAGGACTGGAGGCCAGTTTTCATTCCAGTCCCAAAGAAAGGCAATGCCAAAGAATGCTAAAACTACCCCACAATTGCACTCATTTCACACGCTAGTAAAGTAATGCTCAAAATTCTTCAAGCAAGGCTTCAACAATACATGACCCATGAACTTCCAGATGTTCAAGGTGGTTTTAGAAAAGGCAGAGAATCCAGAGGTCAAATGACCAACATCCTCTGGATCACTGAAAAAGCAGGATAATTCCAGAAAAAAACATATAATTCTGCTTTATTGACTATGTCAAAGCCTTTGACTGTGTGGATCACAATAAACTGTGGAAAATTCTGAAAGAGATGGGAATACCAGACCATCTGACCTGCCTCTTGAGAAATCTGTATGCAGGTCAGGAAGCAACAGTTAGAACTGGACATGGAATGACAGACTGGTTCCAAATAGGAAAAGGAGTACGTCAAGGCTGTATATTGTCACCCTGCTTATTTAACTTATATGCAGAGAACATCATGAGAAACACTGGGCTAGAGGAAGCACAAGCTGGGATCAAGATTGCCAGAAGTGTCAATAACTTCAGATATGCAGATGACACCACCCTTATTGCAGATAGCCGAGAAGAACTAAAGAGTCTCTTGATCAAAGTGAAAGAGGAGAGAGGAAAAAGATGGCTTAAAGCTCAACATTCATAAAACTAAGATCATGGCATCTGGTCCCATCACTTCATGGCAAATAGATGAGCAAACAGTGGAAACATTGGCTGACTTTATTTGGGGGGGCTCCAAAATCACTTCAAATGGTAACTGCAGCCATGAAATTAAAAGACATTGACTCCTTGGAAGGAAAGTTATGACCAACCTAGACAGCATATTAAAAATCAGAGATATTACTTTGCAACAAAGGTCCAACTAGTCAAGGCTATGGTTTTTCCAGTAGTCATATATAGATGTGAGAGTTGGACTGTAAAGAAAGCTGAGTGAAGAATTTGTTGCTTTTGAACTGTGGTGTTGGAGAAGACTCTTGAGAGTCCCTTGGACTGCAAGGAGATCTAACCAGTCCATTCTAAAGGAGATCAATCCTGATTGTTCATTGGAAGAACTGATGCTGAAGCTGAAACTCCAATACTTTGGCCACCTGATGCAAAGAGCTGACTCATTGGAAAAGACCCTGACCTGGGAAAGATTGAAGGCGGGAGGGGAAGGGTACGACAGTGGATGAGATGGTTAGATGGCACCACCGACTCAATGGACATGGGTTTGGGTGGACTCTGGTCATTGGTGATGGACAGGGAGGCCTGGCATGCTATGGTCTGTGGAGTCACAAAGAGTCAGACACGACTGAGCAACTGAACTGAACGAACTGATAGTTGAAAACAAATCTCATCCTATATTCCAACAAACCTACACATTTTAGTCTCAGAATCTCTTTGCAATTTAAAAAAAAATTTGAGGGTCTCCAGAAAGTCTCTTCCAGATGGGTTATACCTACCATTAATCCTGTGTAGGAAATTAAAACAGAGAAATTGTTTAAATATGCATTAATTTAAAAATAACAATAAGAAAACTATTTTATGAGAAGACAACATTTATATGTAAAATAATTGCTTCATAAAACAAAAATTATTTGGCAAGGAGAGTGGAATTGTTTTATATGTTTGGGAAATCTCAGTGTCTGGCTTAATAGAAAACAAATAGTTTCCTTTATGTTTACCTATATATTCTGTTGAAATAGTGTTGCTTTGATTGTACCTTGTGAAATAAAATCTGGTCTCATCTAGATATATAGTTGGAAGACAGGAGTGTTTTCATTTAATTTTGGATATTCTACATGAACAGCTAAATGAACTGATCTAAAATGAAGTAAATGACATATTACTAGATTTAAAAAGCAACTAGTTGATCAATATGTAGAATGACTTATGATTCAAAAAATAAATGTACATATATATATATGTAATGTATAGATATGACTGTACAAGCATAGGGAAAGTTCATGAAACATAACTACTGTGCTATTTAACCTCTATAATATTTATGATACATTAATTTAGGGTATCTGTAAAAAGGATTTATTATGTTATTGCTATAATATCTATTTAACCTCTACCAATAAGCTCTCAAGGTGTGTGGCCCCCCAAAAATGACAAATGAATTGTGGGTAGGTTTTACTTTCCTGTCGAGTTTGCATGTGTGTGAGTTTCATTGTTTTGCAAATTTTAAGAGTGGAATTTGGAGAGGAAGCCAGGCAAGTCTCAGACTTCTTTGCAACAAGTAGTGCCAGAAGACACTGGAAAATTTATAGAGTCCTTAGTGAAAATAGTTTTACTCAAAATTTCCTATCTACCAAATCATTTATTAATATGTGAAAACAACACAAAATTCTCAGATAAGCAAAGGATGCAGAAGAAACACCATATACATGTCCTCTTAAAAATTACTTTAAGATGTAATTTTATCTGCAGCCAGATAAAAGAGAAAATTCCAAGTTAAGAAGTGGTGAATAAGGAGACTACCATGTAAAAGGACCAGTTATTAAATATGCTCTGTCTACCATAGGATATTGTAGGTTTCAAAAGCAGCCCGATTACTTGAAATAAGCACACAGAATAGATTCGATTCGGGGGCAAGCAGAACTGATGTAGAACCTATAGTATTTATTTCCTTTGCTTTGAGAACTCTTCCTCCCGGTAGTAAAACTGTCACAAAGTGTGTCCAGAAATCAAGTAAAAACTTTTCCAATAAATCAAAGTTCAGAAAGGAAAATGTAGAAATAAAACTGAAAACTGGTAGCTTCTGACCTGTGTTTCTCTTCCTACTTTAGCCTCATCTGTCTAATTCCTCTACTCTCTTTTTTCACTATATTTCTTAAGTCTCTTATTTCAGGTTGAGAGAACCACTGCCCTACATGGATGCAGAATGGATAAATAGATCAAGATAATAATAGCATTATTGGCTATTCATCTAAAAATATATGTCCCAACTTCTAACTCCAAGGGGCAACAAAAATTTGAATTCCACATTTGGCTACTAAACCTATGACCTCCACCCATTTAGAAGAGAGGCATATATAACCTTGTGCAGTGCTAAGTCATTTCGGTCGTGTCCAACTCTTTCCAACCCCATGGACCTAGCCCACCAAGCTTCTCTGTCCATGGGATTCTCCAGGCAAGAATATTGGAGTGGGTTGCCATTTCCTCCTCCAGGGGATCTTCCCAACCCAGGGATCAAACCTACAACTCTTATGTCTCCTGCATTGGCAGGTGGGTTCTTTACCACTGGTGTTACCTGGGAAACCCATATACACAATCTTAAGGAAACTTTATTTTCTGACTTGATAGAAATGTACAGATAGAATGTCCGTTATAGACATACACATATTCATTTACTCAAAAAAACATTTATTGAATACCTAGAAGTACCAAGAACTGTGCTAAATACTGAAGATATAATGAAAAATATATTTCATTTATAGTAGGCAGGTCCTGCCCTCCACTACTATAAATGAAAAATATGTTTCATTTATAGTATTTCATTTATAGTAGGAAGGTCCTACCCTCCACTACTCAGATTCTTTGTCATAATTTGCATAGATAAGAAAAGTCATTAAAGACAACAAATATACTTATAAAACATTCTCTTGAGAAACAGAGTATATTAACAACCTTTCTTTTAAAGGAAAAAACTTAACAGAGTGTATGTTGGATTCAATGTCAATCTGTTTCTTAACAATAAGCTGCAAAGTTTAAACAATTGATTTGAAATTTTTTCCACATGTCTAAAAAAAAAATATTTTGAAATAAATTTAGCTAAATATTAACAAGGTGAAACAATTAATGAAAGTAAACCAGGAGGATTATTGCAAATCTTGACCATCTATAGCAAACAACAAAGATAGAAGTAACTGATTTATTTTCCTGGAATTCTGTTCTTCAGAAAGTTATATTTAACATAGTTCCATTTAAAATAACACTGCCACAAACACACTATACCAATTGATTTAAAATACCAACCAAACTTGAATGAGTTGTCATCATAATTATTCATCCTACTGTTTCTCAATTTTTTTCTAATATGCTCAATTTCCAGATATGCAATATTGTTACATTTCTTCATTACTATTCATCCAACTTTTTCTTATTTAATTATCTTAATCTTTCCTCACCAATGATTCACCAGCTGCTTATCATCCTTGTCTTTTATGATCCCTTCTAGATTTCTACACTTAATGAAGTGATGAGAATTTAACAGTACTCAGCAAGCTGTGGGGAAGGCAATGGCACCCCACCCCAGTACTCTTGCCTGGAAAATCCCATGGACGGAGGAGCCTGGTAGGCTGCAGTCCATGGGGTCGCTGGGAGTCGGACAGGACTGAGCGACTTTGCTTTCACTTTTCGCTTTCATGCATTGGAGAAGGAAATGGCAACCCACTCCAGTGTTCTTGCCTGGAGAATCCCAGGGATGGGGGAGCCCGGTGGGCTGCCATCTATGGGGTCGCACAGAGTCGGACACGACTGAAGCGACTTAGCAGCAGCAGCAGCAGCAGCAGCAGCAGCAAGCTGTTTTTCTCTGAGAATTAGATAAGGATTATTACCATCTTGTCCTATGTTATATTATTTATGTATACAAACCAAACCATCATATTTTACTTAGACTTCACAATATTATGCAAAGGATTTATTATTTCACTTACTCTTAGGTCCTTTTTGACAATTTTCTCATTCAGGAAAATATCTCACAATGGCTTTATTTCAAGTCAGTAAAAAATTGTGTATCCAGTGTCTACTCTCCTCTCCTCTCTGTTGTGTGTATGAAGGACCCCTTGTATCCAGAGAAGAAAGAGGGCAATAAGGCCATGGACATTATGGAACTCAACCTGAAGAATTGCTACAGAATTTTAAAAATAGACATTTCTGACATATATTAACAAAAACTCTGCTTCACTGAATATAGTAAAGCCTTTGATTGTGTGAATCACAACAAAGTGTGCAAAATTCTGAAAGAGATGGGAATACCAGACCACCTGACCTGCCTCTTGAGAAATCTGTATGCAGGTCAGGAAGCAACAGTTAGAACTGGACATGGAGCGACAGACTGGTTCCAAATAGGAAAAGGAGTACGTCAAGGCTGTATATTGTCACCCTGCTTATTTAACTTATATGCACAGTATGCCATGTGAAATGTTGGAATGGATGAAGCACAAGCTGGAATCAAGATTGCCAGGAAAATATCAATAACTTCAGATATGCAAATGACACCACCCTTATGGCAGAAAATGGAGAACCAAAGATCTGCTTGATGAAGGTGAAAGAGGAGAGTGAAAAAGCTGGCTTAAAACTCAACATTCAAAAAACTAAGATTATGGCATCCAGTCCCATCACTTCATGGCAAATAAATGGGGAAATGGAAACAGTGACAGAGTTTGTTTTCTTGGGCTCCAAAAATCATTTCAGATGGTGACTGCATCTATGAAATTAAAAGATGCTTGCTCCTTAGAAGAAAAGCTATAACCAACCTAGACAGCATATTAAAAAGCAGAGACCTTACTTTGCCAACAAAGGTCTGTATAGTCAAAGCTTTCCAATAGTCATGTATGGATGTGAGAGTTGGACCATAAAGAAGACTGAGCCTGGAAGAATTGATGCTTTTGAATTGTGGTGTTGGAGAAGATTTTTGAGAGTCCCTTGGTCTTCAAGGAGATCTAACTAGTCAATCCTAAAGGAAATCAGTCCTGAATATTCATTGGAAGGACTGATGCTGAAGTTGAAGCTCCAATATTTTGGCCACTTGGCATGAAGAACTGACTCATTGGAAAAGAAAAACTCTGATGCTGGGGAAGATTGAAGACAGGAGAAGAAGGTGGCAACAGAGGATGAGATGGTGGAAGGCATCACCGACTTGATGGACATGAGTTTGAGCAACCTCTGGGAGATAGAGAAGAACAGGGAAGTCTGGTGTGCTGCAGTCCATGGGGTTGCAAAGAGTCAGACACAACTGAGCAACTGAACAAAAACAATGATTAACAAGCTTGGATCAGGTTGACTGTTACTTGATTTTTAAAATAAACTGTATTGTAGTATACATTGAAAATATTTTTATTTCTATTATGTAAATTTAGACATGTTGATGTAACAGTAATTCAAATGGTAAGTGTCTATTATGAATCTGGCACTGTTTGAAATAAAGATAAAAAAGCAGTTTCCATCTACAAGGAAAGATAGTTGGTACAGTAGGTAGGTAACAGACAAGGCCGTGGTGAAATGTGGGCTCAGAGCTGAGACTCTCAGGCAAATGTGACTTATTGTTTTAGCTGTGTGAAACAGTTTTTGAATCTTGGTAACCCTAACCCTTCTCTACAGAGGTTTGGAAACACACATAAAGAGGAATTAAGGTCTGCCATTGGCTGAAGCTTATCTAAGGCTAGCACTTACTATAATTAAGTGCTTTATATGAATTATTTCATTCAGTCATGACTTTCCTCGTGAATAAAGAGAGGTTCTGAAGGGTTAAGTCAAACAGTTTAAAAAAAGAGAGAGAGAACAAGATAGAGACAGAGAGAGATTTGTGATTGGAAAATAGTTTTACTTCTAATTTCACACCATTGCTTCCTGTCTCTACTCAAGTTTATCTTAATCAATGATAGACATAGAGTTTATCTGGGCTTCTCTCGTGGCTCAGACAGTAAAGAATCTGCCTACGATGCAAGAGACCTGGGTTTGATCCCTGGGTCGGGAAGACTCCCCTGGAGAAGGAAATGGCAACCCTTCCAGTAGTCTTGCCTGGAGAATTCCATGGACAGAGAGGAGCCCTGCAGGCTACAGCCCACGGGGTTGCACAGAGTCAGACATGGCTGAGCAGCTAACACGAACATGAAAGGGCTTATTATGAAAACCATTAGTCTTCACAGGTCTACTTTTTACCATTTCCAGCTCCTCACAGTTAACTTCCTGTAAGTCTTTTGAGCTGTTTCTTTGGGTATTTACCTCCACATTACCAAATATTCCTATTTACAGTGAACTACTAGATTAGGGCGGGGACAAGGGGTGGACAAGAGGGACAGATGAACCATTGGCTTTCCACAATGAAAGACGAGACTGAAGCACTCTTTCATCATTTCTCTTTCATCATTTCATCCATTCCATTCTGCCCTCCCCTTCCATCTCCTCCTAATAACAGAATACTGCATTCAGCACTGACATTATTATGTCTATTTCATATTTGTAGCTAAGTAGTAGTTTAATTTCTTTTCTTGCACAACTTGTTTTCTTCAGATTTAGTAACTGTTCCAGTTCCCAGTGTGCTTAATGTTAATGTGTTTCCAATCTCTTCTCCAATTTGCTACATCTTTCAATGAATTTAAGCATACTAGGCATTTTAAAAAATGCTTTCTTTATTGGCGACATTTCTCCCAGACCTCTCCAACTTGTTTCACCCTGAGATGCTTGCCCTTTGTGCTGGTGCACAGTCCTCATCCTGCGCATTCTTTTCACAATCTCTTCCTTGAAGTGGAGTCCTTATTTCCTGCTGCTGCTAAGTAGCTTCAGTTGTGTTCGACTCTGTGTGACCCCACAGACGGCAGCCCACCAGGCTCCCCCGCCCTGAATCCCATTAATTCCTCTTTCTTCGTACATTCCCTTATTTTAGTGAAGCTATCCTTCTTGTAGCTTCCCAAGAAAGAGTTTTTAGGAGTTATGTTTTTGAGATTTTTGTATTTCTGAAGATATTTTAGGCTTCCTTCATACATAATTGATGATTCTGCTAAGCATACAATTTTAGATTGGATATTGTTTATCCTCAAAATTTGGAAGACTTTACTCTGCCACTTTGCTACTTTTGGTGCTGCTGTGAGGAACTCTGAGGGTATTCTGATTTCTGATCCTTTGCACGGTACAGTCACCACCCCACTGTTCTTGATGCTTCTAGGATCTCTTGTTTATCTAGAGTTCTGTTTCTAACATTTCGTGCCTTAGTTTGAGTTTATTTTCATCCATTGTTCTGGGAACTCTATTGGCCCTTTCAATCTAAAAAATCATTTCTTCAATTTGGGGGATTTTACTCAAATAAATTCTCAAATGTCTTCCTTCCTTCCATGTTCTCTGTTCTCTCTTTCTGGAAGTTTTATTATTCGGATACTATATCTTTACTACTGAATTTCCAAACTTACTTCTCTTTTCAATTTTCCATGTGTATATATTAATTTTCAAGAGTCTTTCTCTGAATATTCCTTTAAAATGCATCTTGTTCTTATTTCACATTTTTCTGAGAATATTAATGATTAATTTTTTAAAGGTTTCGTTTTCATAAATCTGTTTTGTTTGCTTTAATCTCCTCTATGTTAGACACTTCATCAAATATTGTTCATTGTTACCTAATCACTCATATCTAAAACACTGACTGTAAATTCTGTGGGCTACTTGATCACAGCCTTTCCATGGGGCAATGTGGCTAATCTTTTTCATTTAAGAAATCCCATTATCAGTATCTTTAAACACTTTCTCTTAGACTTGTTTGAAATCCCAAAATCTCATCTTCCACTCACTCACATTTTGGAAGCAAAGTGAGAAAAGAGGGCAGGGGTAGGAAGGTCTTAATATTCAGGTGTAACCTTTCATTTAATACCCCTGTTTCAGTGTGGTTCTCTTTTCTTACACGTGTCCAGTTCAGCTTATTACCTACTGAGAAAAATATGTTTTATTATCTACAGGGAAAAACCTTCAGCTTACTGTTGGGTTGGAATAGGGGCAAGCGCTGAAGGGAAGGAGGAAACTGCTTCTTTAAGGGTCTTTCAGTCAATCCTCTTGAGCTAGCCCCAGCTTTACCCTCACTTTCTCAGCTATTTGGGACCACCAATTTGTTAGCATATTCGAGATTTGCTGTGCAAACTGAGGTATTTTAAATGTTTCTCCATGACTAACTCAAGACTCAGCTCACTCAGATCTACTGAGTCTTTCAATTATTTCTAAAACATTCCTGATGTAGTTGTCTCTCTTCTCCATCTACCTTATACCTTTAAAAATTCATATATATACACCTACTTACCACTAACTCATGTTCGACTCTGCAACCGCATGGCTGTAGCTCGCCAGGCTCCTGTCTATGGAATTTTCCAGGCAAGAATACTGGAGTGGGTTGTCATGACCTCCTTCAGAGGATCTTCCCAACCTGAGGACTGAACCCATGTCTCCTGAGTCTCCTGCACTCACAGGTGGATTCTTCTCCACGGATCCATTTGGGAAGTTCAAATGTGTTCATCGCCTATCTTTAACCAGAAATCCTCAAATTTCATGCTTTCCCCACTATTCCAGGATAGGGAAATATTGAAGTGTATTAATACTTTAATTTTTCACATTTCCTTGTTTTTTGGCTTTCCCTCTATTCAGCAAGAGATATGCATTGCTTTGAGGAAGATTAGGATTACCATATGCTCAGATGCTCAGTCGTGTCCAACTCTTTGTGAGCCCATGGACTGGAACCCACCAGGCTCCTCTGCTGATGGGGTTCTCCCAGCAAGAAAACTGGAGTGGGTTATCATTTCCTCCTCCAGGGTATCTTCCTGACCCAGGTCTCCATGGCTGGAGTGCAAAGGAAAAGTGTTGCAAAATAGGCCCATTTCAGAAAAAAAAAAAAAAAAAAACACTTGAAAAGACAAGCTTTCCCTTATAAGAGCCATATTTTGTACTTAAGAGAGAAAAAAATAGGTCTCTAGATACAAAAATTTCCCAATAAATGTTAAGGACCAAAGTTAAAAGTGCCGAGCATTGCTTTTTATGTAAATTTAATATCCTATGTAAACTCAATGGATATGAAATTCCTGCTGTATAAGATGATATAAAACTTTCATCCCAGGGTAGAGTAACTGGCTTGGAGAAAGAGAAGAAAAGAGGGAGCCTCTCCCAGTACTGTGTAGGAAGAGATGCTGGTAACAGAGTGTCTCAAGAGGAATTTAGCAATCTGTGAGAACGTACAGGTGGCTCCCCTGCCATATGGAATATGAGCAAAGACCTCCTTATGGATTGCTGCTGCTGCTGCTAAGTCACTTCAGTCGTGTCCGACTCTGTGCTATCCCATAGACGGCAGCCCACCAGGCTCCCCCGACCCTGGGATTCTCCAGGCAAGAATACTGGAGTCGGTTGCCATTTCCTTCTCCAATGCATGAAAGTGAAAAGTGAAAGTGAAGTCGCTCAGTCGTGTCCAACTCTTAGTGACCCCATGGACTGCAGCCTACCAGGCTCCTCCATCCATGAGATTTTCCAGGCAAGAGTACTGGATTATGTCCATCCAACACAGGGCAGGGGCAAGAAATTTGTATAGTTAGGCAGATACAGTCCTTAAATGGAGTCAGAGTGAGAAAATTAGATAAACTGCTTCTGTGTAATAACGAACTGGAAATATATTGGTTACCTCCTTAAGAAATGATTTAAAAAATAGAATCAGTATGCATTTTTAACCATCAGTAAGATACCAACAGGCACCTCACAGAGTAAAGACACATATGATGAGAATAGGCATTGATAACCTGAGGAAATATGGTAATAGTGTTAAATGCTTGTTTTTTCTATAACTGGTAAGATCTTCACTCATTCATTTATAATCTAATTCTCCATATAGAGATCCAAATTTCTTTTAGCTAACCTGCACAGTCCATGGGGCTGCAAAGAGTCAGACACGACTGAGTGACTAAGCACAGCACAGTGGCAGATTTTGGAGATCATAAAGCGACATCGTGAGGTTACCAAAAGATGAAGCCTCCCATGGCCCCTTTGGAAGCTATGGGACTCATATCTCAATAACACAGGCTCACAGAGAAGTGAGCAAACCTTGCACTTGCTTCCCTGCACTCCTCTGGGGTCCGAGGGATTTTTAATAGGCCAGACAACATATGGCATTGCGTTCCCCCAATGTTTTATTCCACAAACAAGTAATCACAAGGAACACTAACAATTACAAAGCAGTTTATCTAATGTTCTCATTTCGACCAAAATAGCAAATCAAACCTAGTCAATGCTTGTGCAAAGTAAAGTTCCTATTCCTATTGTGGTCATAATGTTCAAGAAGATAGGTGAAAAGTAAAATGGCAGATAAATCACATGGTACAAAAAGAATCATAAAAATCAAATACCTTGGGCTGTATTAGTCTATTCTCAAGGTTCTGTTATACCTCTAGTGGCTCTAAAATAATGATAGAGGAATCTATCCCAGAAATAAAAATGTATAATTAGAATCAGTTAGATTATAAATAAGAGGCTGAGATAATAATCAGACTCCAAATAATGCCCAAATGAGATAGAAGTTCATCAGTTATGCTTCTTAAATTTAGGCAGACAGTAAAACCACAAAGAAATTTTTTTTTTTTAAATTTTGAAATATCCTAATCAGTACTGGACATCAAGGGATTATGAATAAAAGAATCTTGCTTTCTCACTTGGATCAGGGTATATAAAAGGTCCCTTTCAGTAGATCATCAGTGCTCATGCATCTTTTAGAATAGTCTGATCACAAGTGAATCAAGTATGACCTTCTACAGTTATGGTCAATTCTTAGACCAGTTTGTGATGCAAAATATGCCAACTCATGCGAATTTCTCTAGCAAGCCATTTAGCTTGCTTAATAAATTATAAATTAAGATATTAAATAAGGCCTTATCTAAGACTAATTTTTATGGCACTGCATGGGATGCTTTGCTGTTAATCATTGTGCTTTATTTCTGGTCCTTTAGCTATTTCCCTGCTAGTTTAGTTGGCAAAGAATCTGCCTGTAATGCAGGAGACTCTGGTTCAATTCCTGGGTCAGGAAGATCCGCTGGAGAAGGGATAGGCTACCCTCTCAAATATTCTTGGGCTTCCCTTGTGATTCAGCTGGTAAAGAATCTACCTGCAATGTGGGAGACCTGGGTTTGATCCCTAGCTTGGGAAGAGCCCCTGGAATAGGGAAAGGCTACTCACTCCAGTATTCGAGCCTGGAAAATTCCATGGACTGTATAGTCCATGGGGTCACAGAGAGTTGGACACGAATGAGTGACTTTCACTTTTGCTATTTCAATCTAGGCTGCCAGGCTCCATAAAGACAATTCAAAATAATAATGAAATGGAGAATATGATTCTCTAAAAATCAAGATGCTAGACATTAAGAATTACAGAGGTATATTATCCATACCTAGTTCCTTATTTTTTAAGGTGAAAAATTAAGTACATTGGCCAGAATATAAATATGTCATTGTAAGAATACTGCTTGGGAAACCATATAGGCTTTTCCATTTATTTCTGGATGTTAACAGTATTATTTTTGACCCAGAAAATTAGTCACTCACTTGCCACAGTCTGAAGCTTCTTCCAAACTGAGGTCAAACTCTCTGATCTATTCAAGGCGACTAGAGTAGTTGTATCAAAGCACTGAGCTTTTCTGAATGACTGCTGTACATGAATTCATATGAAACCTGTGCCTCTACAAATACACAGTGTCTGTCTTTCACATGCAGGGAATCGAGGTTCTTTGAATTTATGCTTGGTTATAACTATATAACCAAGTAGACATTGGTTAATATGGCTGCAGCGACTGTGTTAGTTCTGGATTGTGAAAGACAAATTCTGCAAAGTATATTGCTTTCTTACATAGTGGGTAGAGATGAAGGGAAGCAAAGCTAGATGAGAGGATCCAGGTGGGCCACAGGCCCAGAAACAGACTAAATCTACACCCAACTCTGCAAGTCAGAAGTGGCAGGAAATCTACAAAGCCGAGATGGCAAAACAGTGTGGCATACAGCCAAAGAATCAGAATTATAGGATGACAATCCACCAGAAGTGAGCAGTAGCCTTAAATTTTGATAGACAAGGAAGAGAAACCTGGATCCTGTCTGAGGAGCTCAGACAGGCAGAACCACAGCCTTCATTTCCTCCCATGGGCCCCAGGTTCCTGAATGAATTTAACAGTTTCATAAGCCCACATTTCTCATCCTGCTTAAGTTCTATTAGCATCTAAGTAACCAGGAAAGAAATTTAAGGAGTACATACCACTCTGTTCTTAAAGAAACTATAGATTTGAGGACATTTACACCAATTAAGCATGAACAACAAAAATAAATTAGAGTGACTCATATAACCATAAAACAAAAGAAAAAACATAGCATGTAAAACAAATATTTAGTAAACTTTATATCAGAAAAATAACAATTGTAAGCAGCAACAACCTTGAATTCTTAAATGATGGCAAAAGCTGGTATACTAGACAAGAAGGCCAGAGGGATGCCCCATGTGATTTATCAATATGATGTATATGGCATAAATCAACAGCTAATACTTAGTGCTGTCTCCCCACCACCCGCTACCAGAATGAATGGGCTGAGAACAAGAGTGGAGGTGGTAATGACTTCTCTCACCATTACATCTATTTACCTAATTGAACAAGTTTGCACGTGATGCATTTGGAAGTCCTAGGGTCCATAGAAGCAGTGATTCTACCAGGAACCAACCTATATAAAACAAAATGGAAACAGAATGTCCCCTTCATCTTGGGTCCCTCATGCTACCAGGAAACAGTCTGAGAAGCAGGTGTCCACACTGGCCATGACTAGGGGGTTACTACCACACAATGGGATTCACTGGGTCATATCTGAGTTTCTCCTTGTCGAGTAGGTAGTGGTCAGTGAGAAACCAGAACCATCTAATATAAATAAGACCATGGTAAACTCAGACACTACAAGAAGAAAGAACTGGGCCACCAATTAGGTAAAGAATAGCATCCAGCTGTGTTTGTAGCTGAGTAGAAGAAACATGAAATGGATGGGAGGAAAAGACAGCTATGATTAGGAAGGAAGAACTTTGTGTAACCAGCTACCAGGCTCAGAGACTTTAGCAGCTACATTTTATGTTATTAAATTGTATCTCTAGTCCTCTTTCCCTTTCTCTTCTTGTTATTTTACATGAAGAGCATCAGTGGCACCTAATGTTTCAGGCAGGAGTATGACCACCGGCATCATCCCTGAGTAAGAGAACTGAGGGAATTTCTTGCATCATCTTTGTTGGGTTTCGGTCAGAGGAAGGCACAAGAGTGGATGCTGAGAGGCAGAAGGGTCTAGCTGTGCTGGATACCTTCTAATGCATCCTTATCTGCTCTCCATCTTTCTCCAATCTCTGTGCTGACCTGACATGTATGGATTAGTTCAAAGGGCTCTCTTTTACTCTGGATTCCAACTGAGCTTGACTAATGGAGAGCCACAGCAGAAGTTAGGAAAGAACAAGAAGACTAAGGTCAAGGTACCCATTTTCCTTGTTCCCTTCTGTGTCCCACAATCAAAGGGTATTGCTACTCTTTCCATTAATGGCTCCTTCATCTTCTTCCTTCACATCTAGTAGTAGCACTGATCTGCTACTCTTAAGCCAGGACACCAAACTCACACCTTTGCAGGTTTTCCTGTCTTTAAATCCCCCTTGAATTATTTGATTTTGAATATGCCAGCTATTTTCAGATGTTTTAGACCCTGTTTAATACCAGCAAGACAGCACAATCAAAGACACTTTTTATTTAACTAGAAAAGTGCAGTATTACTTTACAAAGGAGGGAAATTAAGTATTACTCTGTATCTAGAGTAGACTTGGGGGAATTAATTAATGTAAGAAAGTTCAAATAAAACTTAGATTTACTAGAATTGTCTTTGAGGTTTTTTTCATTTGATTTTCTATTTTTAAGTATTAGACAGAAAATAACCTTAGTAAGGAATCCAGATAGATTTAATGTTAAGTATCCCTTTGAGGGAAAGCAGGTAGATTTTAGACAAAGCACAGAGGCTTAAACTTGACATGAGTCCCAAAGAGAACATGAATCGATAGAATCACTGTTGTGGGTTAAATTGTGTCTCTCCAAAAGAAATGTTGACACTGTAATCCCCAGTGCTTCAGGATGTGAAGTTAAATTAAGTAATTAGAGTAGGCCCTAATCAAATATGACTGGTGTCCTTATAAAGTTTGGAGAAATCTGTACACGGAGACCAACACACACAGGGGAGGCTGGTGTGACAAGATCCATGGGAAAAGGTCACGTGAAGACAAAGGGCAGGAGTGACATGGGTATGAGCCAAGGAATGCCTGGGGCCACCAGAAGCTGGCAGAGACAAGAACGGATTTCATCACAAGGTGTCAGAGGGAGAATGGCCCTGCCAGTACCTTGATTTTAGACTTCTATCCGCAAAATGAAGAGACAAGCTGTTGCTCAAAGCCACTCAATTTGTGCTACTTTGTTACAGCAGCTCTAGGAAATGATACAATCATTTCTCATTTTCTGTGTTGAGAGCTCTAGCAGAACAAGTTCTGAATTTTAATTAGAAAAATAACAAAACTGTATCTGAATTACTCAGTCTACATATCCAACAGACAATTTTAACTGGGTTTAAATACACTTGAATTGTACTTGAACTTCCAAATGTTCAAGCTGGTTTTAGAAAAGGCAGAGGAACCATTGATCAAATTGCCAAATCCACTGGATCATCAAAAAGCAAGAGAGTTCCAGAAAAACATTTACTTCTGCTTTATTGACTATGCCAAAGCCTTTGACTGTGTGGATCACAATAAGCTGTGGAACATTCTGAAAGAGATGGGAACACCAGACCACCTGACCTGCCTCTTGAGAAATCTGTATGCAGGTCAGGAAGCAACAGTTAGAATTGGACATGGAACAACAGACTGGTTCCAAATAGGAAAAGGAGTACGTCAAGGCTGTATTTCATCACCCTGCTTATTTAACTTCTATGCAGAGTATGTCATGAGAAACACTGGGCTGGAAGAAGCACAAGCTGGAATCAAGATTGCCGGGAGAAACATCAATAATCACAGATATGCAGACAACAGCACTCTTACGGCAGAAAGTGAAGAAGAACTAAACAGCCTCTTAATGAAAGTGAAAGAAAAGAGTGAAAAAGCTGGCTTAAAGCTCAACATTCATAAAACTAAGATCATGGCATCTGGTCCCATCACTTCATGACAAATAGATGAGGAAACAGTGTCAGACTTCACTTTTTGGGGCTCCAAAATCACTACAGATGGTGATTGCAGCCATGAAATTAAAAGACTCCTTGGAAGGAAAGTCATGACCAATCCAGACAACATATTAAAAAGCAGACAGTTTGCCAACAAAGGTCTGTCTAGTCAAGGCTATGGTTTTTCCAGTGGTCATGTATGGATGTGAGAGTTGGGCTACAAAGAAAGCTGAGCACTGAAGAATTGGTGCTTTGAACTATGGTGCTAGAGAACACTCTTGAGAGTCCCTTGGACTGCAAGGAGATCCAACCAGTCCATTCTGAAGGAGATCAGCCCTGGGATTTCTTTGGAGGGAATGATGCTGAAGCTGAAAATCTAGTACTTTGGCTACCTGATGTGAAAAACTGACTCATTTGAAAAGACCTTGATGCTGGGAAATATTGAAGGCAGGAGGAGAAGGGGATGACAGAGGATGAGATGGTTGAATGGCATCACCGACTCAATGGACATGAGTTTGAGTAAGCCCCGGGAGTTGGTGATGGACAGGGAGGCCTGGCGTGCTGCAGTCCATGGGGTCACAAAGAGTCAGACATGACTGAGTGACTGAACTGAACTGAGCCCACCTCTCAAGTCTGGGGAAGTTATAAATATCTCTTCATGTCCACAGATGCAGAAGTAGGATTTGAACCAGACATGCTGGCTCATAATATTGTACCTTTTCCACTGCTGTCTGGAGTCTGCCCTGGCTCTTCTGGATGAATCTATGACTTCAACAAGTGATTTAAGTTCTCTGAACCTCAGAATCTTTTTGAAGAGTGAAGTGATAACATTTCCAAACTCACAGGATTCATACATGATTTCTTTTCATTATACACAAAGGATTAAAAACCAGAGCGAGCACATGGTAATTGTTTTACAAAGGCAAACCGCTATTAAGATGAGCCCATGTAGACTCTGGGTTGACTTCAAGACTCTGCAGTTGATTGTACTGCAAATGCAGAGAAACAGAGAAACCATCAAAGTAGTGAGTCCTTCCCTTTACGGGAAGCTGTAAAGAAGAAGACATAGGGAAGAGAAATGAACATCTTTGCTATTTATTTCAAAATATATTTAGAAACAACACACCTACAATTTCATTTTCACTGTTTCATTCAGTTTTACACTAGCAGTGTTCATTAGAACAAATTTTCAAATACATTAATCCTAATGTAACAGGATATAGAAATGGAAGTACTGATCTCAACTGCAGCTAAGATCCAGAGACAACACAGAGGAAAGAGCTCCTATCCTCCCAAGAAAGATGCCAGATCACTTATCAGGACTTTTAAAGAGTAGCTAACAGCTGTTTGTTGTCTGTCTAGTATCTATGATGAAAGTATAAAAAGCTTGATTTGGGTTTCTCTTAAAAATAACAAATCCCAGCACTTCCCTGCCAGCGCAGTGGTTGAGACTCCATGCTTCCAATTCAGAGAGCAGGGCTTCAGTCCTTGTTTGGGGAACTAAGTTCCCAAATGCCACGTGGCATGGCCAAAAATAATTTTTTTTTTTTTTTTAAATTCCTGAGGTTAACATATTCTATTAAGACACTACTTCTCCAGTATAAATAAATTAGAACAAGATTCTAGGTACCCAAGAGTTGGACTGTGAAGAAGGCTGAGCGCTGAAGAATTGATGCTTTTGAACTGTGGTGTTGGAGAAGACTCTTGAGAGTCCTTTGGACTGCAAGGAGATCCAACCAGTCCATTCTGAAGGAGATCAGCCCTGGGATTTCTTTGGAGGGAATGATGCTGAAGCTGAAACTCCAGTACTTTGGCCACCTCATGCGAAGAGTTGACTCATTGGAAAAGATTCTGATGCTGGGAGGGATTGGGGGCAGGAGGAGAAGGGGACGACCGAGGATGAGGTGGCTGGATGGCATCACTGACTCGATGGACGTGAGTCTGAGTGAACTCCGAGAGATGGTGATGAACAGGGAGGCCTGGCATGCTGCGATTCATGGGGTCGCAAAGAGTCGGACACGACTGAGCGACTGAACTGAACTGAAGTGGCCTTTTAGTTGCAGTCTCATTTATTCATTCAGCAAATATCTACTGAGGTCTCACTATGCCCCAGGTACTATTCCAGCACTGGGGATATAGCAGTAATCAGAACAGAAAAAAACTTCCTCCTCTAAAGCTTAAAGCTCGTGAAGGGGAAAGATAAAAAACAAGATATATAAGTAAAATACGATAATAGATGTGGTAATACCGAAGAGAAAAATGAAGCAGAGGAAAACAAATAGAAATTGTGTGTGTGTGTTGGAGGTGTGTGCCATTTTTGGCAACCAGAGCAGAAAAGCCACATTGCACTGGAGAGATTGAAAGGAAGTAAGCAGTCAGACTCTGAGAAAGACATCCAGAACATGGGCGACGGTGATTACAGAGTCCCCAAGTGTTTGCTGAGGATCAGAGAGGAGGCCACTGTGACTGGGACAGAGACAATAAGGTGGAGAACAGCAGGATATGAGTCCCGAAGGTAACTGTGGGTGAGACAAGGGATTTCTTTGAAGATACAAATTTTTATATAAATTTCTTTATAAGATAAAAATAAATTTTTTAGCCATGCCACATGGCATTTGGATCTTATAGTTTCTGTGTGCAATGATCTGGATTTTCAGCATTGCAGGAAGATTCTTTAATGTCTGAGCTACCAGGGAAGCTCTTAGAGAACATAGGTTCAATGCCTGGGTCAGGAAGATCCCCTGGAGAAAGGAGTGACACCTACCAAGTCCCTTACTTCACTATTCATAGTAAATTCCAGGGGGAAGATGATTATGTGTGTTTTTTTAAATTGACATATAGTTGATTTACAGTTTCCTAGTGGCACAGTGGTCACAGAATATGCCTGCCAAAAAAGGAGTCTTTCAGGACACCCTGGTTCGATCTCTGAATTGAGAAGATCCTCTAGAGAAGGAAATGCCAACCCATTTCAGTGTTCTTGCCTGGAAAATTCCACAGACAGAGGAATCTTGTGGGCTATAGTCCATGGTTGTCACAAAGAGTCGGACACAACTGAGCACACACCTGTGCTTTGATTTATAAAGCTGTATTAGTTTCAGGCATACAATAGTGATTTTATATTTTTCATAGGTTATAATCAATTTAAAATTATTACAAAATACTAGCAGTACTCTATGTTCTGTACATTACATCCTTGTGTCTGTTTTATATGAGTAGTTTGTACCTCTTAATCCTCTTCTAAGTTTCCCCTCCTCCAACCCCTCTCCAGTGGTGACCACTGGTTTGGTTTTTATATGAGTTTGTTTCTATTATGCTATACTCACATGTTATTTTTAAGATTCCATGTGCAAGTGAAAACATACAGTATTTGTCATTCTCTTATTTCACTAAAGATAATACCCTCCAGGCCTATCCATGTTGTCACAAATGGCAAAATATCATTCTTTTTTAAGGCTGAGTAGTATTCCATTCTGTGCGTGTGTGTGTGTGTGTGTGTGTGTGTGTGTGTGTGTGTGTTAAGGTTCTCCTTTATCCATTCATTTGTTGATGGACACTTCCATTGCTACCATATTTTGCTATTATATATAATCCTACAGTGAACACTGGGGTATGTGAATTTTTTTGAATGGATATTTTCATTTTCATCAGACAGGAACCCAGGTTCCAAATTGCTGGATCATATGATAGTTCCAGTTTTAACTTTTTAAGGAACCTCCAACACTGTTTTCACAGTAATTTTACCAATTTACATTCACACCCCCAGTGTATTGCGGTTCCCATTTCTCCACATCCTTGAAAACATTTATTTTATTCTGACAGGTGTGAGATGATATATCACTGTGGCTCTGCTTTGCTTTTCCCTGATGATTAGACTTGCTCAGCACCTTTCCATGTGGCTGTTTTCTTATCTGTATATCTTCCTTGGAAAAATATCAGATTTTTTGCCCATTTTGCAGTTGAACTGATCTTTTTGATATTGAGATGCAAGAACTCTTTATATATTTTGAATGTTAACTCCTTGTCGGACATATACTTTGCAAATCTGTTCTCCCATTTAGGAGTCTGTTTTTACATTTTGTTGATGGTTTCCTTTGCTGTGCTATGTTTGTCTTCCTTTCTCTCCAGCTTTTGTGTATCTATTGCAGGTTTTTTAACTGTGACTATGATAGAGAAGATATTTGTTGAGCTAAAACTATAAACCTGGTTTAAACTGACAGAAATTTAAACTTGTTGTGTGGTTTTTCTGTCCAGGGTTTCTGAAAAAAAGTTGTCACTGTTCAATAATTACTTATGATCTTGGGGCAAAACGTCTTTTATGAAGTCATTTGAAGGTCATTATCTTTTTATTTTATTTGAACGTCAAACAACTATACGAAATTATCCCTTTGGTAATTTCAATTTACTTACCTTCTTGCCTCAACTGAAGTCAGTCGCTCAGTCTTGTCCAAATCTTTGGATTCGGACTGCAGCACCCCAGGCTTCCCTGGGGTGTCCATCACCAACTCTCGGAGCTTATGCAAACTCATGTCCATCGAGTCGGTGATGCCATCCAACCATCTCATCATCCTCTGTCGTCCCCTTCTCCTTCTGCCTTCGATCCTTTGCAGCATCAGGGTCTTTTCCAATGAGTCAGTTCTTGGCATCAGGTAGCCAAAGTACTGGAGCTTCAGCCTCAGCATCATTCCATCCAATGAATATTCAGGACTGATTTCCTTTAGCATTGACTGGTTTGATCCCCTTGCAGTCTAAGAAACTCTCAAAGGTCTTCTCCAACACCAGAGTTCATAAGCATAAATTCTTTGGTGTTCAGCTTCCTTTATAGTCCAACTCTCACATCCATACATGATTACTGGAAAAACCATAGCTTTGACCAGATGGACCTTTGTTGGCAAAGCAATGTCTCTGCTTTTCAATATGCTGTCTAGGTTGGTCAGAACTTTTCTTCCAAGGAGCAAGAATCTTTTAATTTCATGGATTCAATCACCATCTGCAGTGATTTTGGAGCCCAAAATAATAAAGCCTGTCACTGTTTCCACTATTTCTTCATCTATTTCCCATGAAGTGATGGGACCAGATGGCATGATCTTCATTTTCTGAATGTTGAGCTTTAAGCCAGCTTTTTCACTCTCCTCTTTCACTTTCATCAAGAGGCTTTTTAGTTCTTCCTCACTTTCTGCCATAAGGGTGGTATCATCTGCATATCTGAGGTTATTGATATTTCTCCCAGCAATCTTGATTCCAGCTTGTGCTTCATCCAGCCCAACATTCCTCATGATGTACTCTGCATATAAGTTAAATAAGCAGGGTGACAAGATACAGCCTTGATGTATTCCTGATCTGAGACCAGTCTGTTGTTCCATGCCCAGTTCTAACTGTTGCTTCCTGACCTGCATACAAATTTCTCAAGAGGCAGGTTAGGTGGTCTGGTATTCCCATCTCTTGAAGAATTTTCCAGTTTGTTGTATCCACACAGTCAAAGGCTTTGACATAGTCAATAAAGCAGACATAGATGTTTTTCTGGAACTCTCTTGCTTTTTCGATGATCCAGCAGATGTTGGCAGTTTGATCTCTGGTTCCTCTGCCTTTTCTAAATCCAGCTTGAACATCTGGAAGTTCACGGTTCATGTATTGCTGAAGCCTGGCTTGGAGAATTTTGAGCATTACTTTACTAGCATGTGAGATGAGTGCAATGTGTGGTAGTTTGAACATTCTTTGGCTTTGCCTTTCTTTGGGACTGGAATGAAAACTGACCTTTTCCAGTCCTGGGTCACTGCTGAGTTTTCCAAATTTGCCTGCATTGTGTGCAGCACATTCACAGCATCATCTTTTAGGATTTGAAATAGCTCAACTAGAATTCCATCACCTTCACTAGCTTTGTTCGTAGTGATGCTTCCTAAGGCCCACTTGACTTCACACTCCAGGGTGTCTGGCTCTAGTCCAGGGATCACACCATCATGGTTATCTGGGTCCTGAACATCTTTTTTGTATAGTTCTTTAGTGTATTCTTGCCACCTCTTCTTAATACCCTCTGCTTCTATTATGCCCATACTGTTTCTGTCCTTTATTGAGCCCATCTTTGCATGAAAAGTTGGCATCTCTAATTTTCTTGAAGAGATCTCTAGTCTTTCTCATTCTATTGTTTTCTTCTATTTATTTGCATTGATCAGTGAGGAAGGCTTTCTTATCTCTCCTTGCTATTCTTTGGAACTCTGCATTCAAATGGGTATATCTTTCCTTTTCTCCTTTGCCTTTCAGTTCAATTCAATTCAGTCACTCAGTCGTGTCTGACTCTTTCCAACCCCATGAACTGCAGCACGCCAGGCCTCCCTGTCCATCACCGACTCCCAGAGTTTACCCAAACTCATGTCCATTGAGTTGGTGATGCCATCCAACCATCTCATCCTCTGTCATCCCCTTATCCTTCTGCCCTCAATCTTTCCCAGCATCAGCGTCTTTTCAAATGAGTCAGCTCTTCACATCAGGTGGCCAAAGTATTGGAATTTCAGCTTCAACATCAGTCCTTCTGATGAATACCTAGGACTGACCTCCTTTAGGATGGACTGGTTTAGGTCATACTTGAATGGTCTAGTGCTTTCCCCTTCTTTCTTCAGTTTAAGTCTGAATTTAGTGATAAGGAGTTCATGATCTGAGCCACAGTAAGCTCCCGGTCTTGTTTTGCTGACTGTATAGAGCTTCTCCATTTTTGGCTGCAAAGAATATAATCAATGTGACTTCAGTATTGACTATTTGGTGATGTCCATGTGTAGAGTCTTCTCTTGTGTTGTTGGAAAAGAATGCTTGCTATGACCTGTGCTTTCTCTTGTCCTTTTTTATGACAAGCACCTTAGCAGATCAAACTAACAGGAAATGAAGGACTATATACCTACAGCATGTAGTTCTCAAACTACAATATGCATGAAGTGCTTGTGATATCTTAACTACCATGATACAGACTTTTCAGTATAAAAGAACACTTTAATTGCAAAAACGTGGGAAGGAAAGAATGCAGATAAGGATTTGATGACTTGAACAATCAGCTTTGTGACTGACAAGACCTGGCATGGTCAAAATATTCTGACTAGTAAGAACAAGTAGAAAATAAAGAACCAGGGTAACTGCATAGGGAACCCCTAACAGGGCCACATTTTACAGGTGTTTATCACAAACAGGAAGTAGGCGTGCATACACTAGAAGAAACACCGCAGAGTGGCAGGAATCTCTGAGTGTTCAGAAAGAAAAGACTAAAAAAGAACAAGACCTAAAACAACATGAGGGAAATTTTGATTTGACAAAAAGACCTTAACTCCTTAAGTACTGCAGCTCAGTATAGGTGAAGCTATGTGAAGAATGCATCTGCTTCCTTTGAGTATATGCAGACCTCCAAGCACAGAGGAACAATGAACAGGATAACAAGAGCTTGCAAATGTGATTTAAAAATCTTTCAATAATTATTTGGAAACTTACAATGAATTAGAGATATAACAGATCTCTAGACAAAAGAAAACATGGCCTCAATTAAAAAGAGTGCTGCCTTGTTCACTTATAATCTAAATTTATCTTTGTATTGCATTATCGATTTTAAGCCATCTCTCTCACATTGTTCTCTGTTTCATAAGTCTGCTCTGCAGTGGATGGACACATCCTCCTCAAAAGTTCTTATTACTAGTTGCAGAAAATGCTGTTTCCAAACACACCTGTATTTTTAAAAAACAGGAACTTTACCTTCCATTTAAGAGCTTAATTTTATCTAACATTCTTAAATAGCTGCTTCCAATAACTTCTCATCCCAGGGGCAATTTCTCTTTCAATATCTGCACCCAGCAGGCTTCTCTTCTATGCCCCCCTCACTGCTCTCACTTTTTTCCTCTCCTTGCTGAGAAGTTGTTGTTGTTCAATCATTCAGTTATGTCCGACTTTTTGAGACCCTATGGAGTGCAGCATTCCAGGCTTCCCTGTCCTTCCAGAGTTTGCTCAAATTCATGTTCATTGAGTCAATGATGCCATCCAACCATCTCATCCTCTGTCGTCCCCTTCTCCTCCTGTCCTCAATTTGTCCCAGCATTGGCATCTTTTCCAATGAGTTGGCCCTTCACATCAGGTGGCCGAAGTAGGGGAGCTTCAGCTTCAGCATCAGTCCTTCCAAAGAATATTCAGGGTTGATTGTTGAGAGGTAGGATGCTTCTTATTTCTCTTCTTTTCATTGGGGAGGTTAAATTCCAGCTTTGAGTCTAAAAGTAAAGTCACTCCACCATGTCTGAATCTTTGCAACCCCATGGACTGTAGACCAGGCTCCTCCATGCATGGGATTCTCCAGGCAAGAATACTGGAGTGGGTTGCCTTCTCCTTCTCCAGGGGATCTTCCCAATCCAGCGATTGAACCCGGGTCTCCTGCGCTGCAGGCAGATGCCTTACCATCTGAGCCACCAGGGAATCCCATAAGCTCAATACAAATCCTCCAATGGGCAGTGCAGAGAGCTTATTTCCTGTGTACCACCAATAAATTACCCTGCCCAAGAGGGCCATCCCTAGGGCATGAGAGGCTCTTGGCAAATAATTTTGTGGTATCCTTCTCTAAAATGGTTAACTGGCAAATTTATTTCTAACGTGTAGAACAGAACTTATGGGCTCAGTCATAATGATTTTTTGATGAAGAGATAGATAATGGGTGGAGTAGAGATGCATAGTGGTTTATTTTCTTAGTGCCCAGGAATCATCAATGTGTGTGTCTGTCACTCAGTCGTGTCCAACTCTTTGAGACCCTATGGACTGTAGCCTGCCAGGCTCCTCCATCCATGAGATTTTCCAGGCAAGAATACTGGAGTGTGTTGCCATTTCCTTCTCCAGGAGATCTTCTCGACCCAGGGACTGAACCTGGGTCTCTCATGTTGCAAGCAGAATCTTTACCCTATGAGCCACAGGAAGAATCACCAACACATGTTCTTTATTGTCACACGCATCATTCCTGGCTAATTTCATATCACCCGCTGGGAGAAAAAGGTAGCATGCTATTATTACTCACAGTGCCATGGCGTTTCTGAACCTTTTATATTTTTTAAAATTCAGGGCTTCTTGCCTCTGAAGTTTCCTACTTTCACTCATTTAATGCTGGTTACTTCATTACTCCTGACACTATATCATCCATTGTGCTGCCCACGAATACTGGCTCCTGATGACTCTCACAGAAATTTTTATAGTGCTTCACTCATAATGTCCACAAAAAGAAGACTTACATAAAAGATGCAGAGAAATGCAAATGATAATTTGTTTTCTGGTCACGTAATCTGAGGCCTCCCAGGTAGCTCAGCTGGTAAAGAATCTGCCTGCATTATAGGAGACCCCAGTTCGATTCCTGGGTGGGGAAGTTCCCCTGGAAAAGGGATAGGCTACCCGCTCCAGTATTCATGGGCTTCTCTCATGGCTCAGATGCAAAGAATCCACCTGCAATGCAGGAGACCTGGATTTGATCACTGTGTAGGAAGGAGGGCATGGCAATCCATTCCAGTATTCTTGCCTGGAGAATTCCCACATACAGAGGAGCCTGGTGGGCTGCAGTCCATGGGGTTGCAAACAGTCAGACACAACTGAACGACTAAGCATAACACAGCACATATTAAATTTACTGTACATAATGATATAAATATAGAACAATGCATCCTCCAATCCCATTTCTACTCTGAACACTTTAAAACATCACCAGAGCTTCCCTAGAATGTACTGATCTCACCCTTGTCTTTTATACACTGTCACAAGTGGGGAAGACAACAGAAGTATCTGCCTTAGGGTAAGGAAGGCCTCTCCCTTGTCCAGCAACCTGGGAGAGCATGACATCATCATCTTGATCAGAGACAGGAGCGGATACCATATGGAAGGGTTCATTGGCACTACAGAGCAACAGCCTCAAAATGCCCAAGAGGATAAATGCATAACTTCCCTCTAGGGCAAACCACTATGTAGTAGGGAGCCTATGGAAGGGTGGAGCAACTTTTCCAGGTGCCAGAAGGAAGGGGTCAGGGATAAAAAATTATCTGCCTCCAAACCTGTGTACTCGGGTGCTGGAGACTGGGAAGTGACCCTTTAGCCATGATATGGACAAGCAAGAGCCAACACATGGGTCTAGATACATGACTCCAGCTCAAGAGATATAGGTGGCCTGAAGGTACTCCCAAGGCCTACACTTGTTCTATGTCCAACATGTAGCTTTCAAGCTCTTCAAAATGGTTTCTATGTGAGCTCCATTCAGACAGTCCAATCTTGGGTGAGCTAACAAAAATATACTGCACGGCACTGGCCAGCAGGAATAATCATCCCTCCAGGCTACCCTTCTGGATCAGGTCCCATCCATATGAGTCCTGCTACCATGAGGTCCTGAGATCATTCCACAAGTGCAAGTTCCACAGTGTCTCCGGATATCTGGTCAACCCGTCATATAAGGTAGAGAGCTGCAAGTACTCCACCTGAGAGAAAATGAGACTGGGGCTCACTGATGAGAAAATGAGACTGAGGCTCAGGGTGCTCTGGCTAGGCAGCACTCAAAGCCCCCAGAACAGGGCCAAACATTTAAGGGGGAGGGGGGGTAGACAATTTCAAGGAAAGTACAGTCAGGGCACAGGGGCCTGGGACAAGGACCCCACTTGCTCAAATGTAAGGACAGTATTGCCCCAGATGCAGCAATTAATACTTTTAACTATCACACATCCAGAATGACACACTGTACACACACCTATAACTTATATCTCCTAGTTGATGTCAAACTAAATTTAATTCATATGTATTTCTTGACACTCCACCAAACGGCAAGATGCTTCACAATCTAAACATGGAAAATAATTATCACTTAGTCTGTTTTACTTCATTACTGATGAAACCAAAGCCACTCACTTGCCATTTCACCTCCACTTCTTCACCCCAGCACTCACTCTATACCACTAATCAGGTTCCCAAAGTATAAGGTGGTGGTGGTTGTTGTTCTGGCTCTCAGTCTTGTCTGACTCTTTGTGACCCCCTAGACTGCATTCTCAACTAGACCCTGTGAAATAGCCTTGATTTCCCCAGCACAGTGGAAGATATCGCTCACCAGCAGTGCTCAGTCAATGCTTTCCAGATAAATGATCAAATTCCCATAACATGGATATGACTCTGAGAGTTCACTTAGCTCAGGTCAACATTGCACTGTGGTGATGATACAGCAAAAGTTTATGACATTATGAACATGAAAAACTAGATCTCAAAACCTAAAGAACCCTGAAATAAGAGCCTCAGCACTGACCTCAGTGATGGGATAAACAAACAGGCAACTGTGATCACTCCAATGTAATCCTATTAATCACAACAGCCCAGAATAAAAGAGGAGGAAACCACGAGGACTGCAGCAGGCGCACTAAATTACATTCCTCCACCACTGTCAACGGGAGGAAATAATTCATCATATTGAAGCCTGAAGCTCATTTTCCACATGAAAAATGAACTTAAACATAATTTAGTGAAACCTCCGAACACAGGTTCATTTCCATAATATCTGGGTATTTTAAAACTCTACAATTCCCTGACTAAATGATGATCAAAGACCACAGTGCTGCCCTAAATGAAGTTCATTTTAAAATAGCTACTTTTGACCTTTACTGGCAACGAGTCCTTATATACTCTTTCTTGAATAAACAAACAGCTTTGCCACTGTGTACATGTTTTTGCTTTTGGGGACTTTCCATTTTCCAATGGAAATGGAAATTATGACAATTATCTGCAGCAGCTCAACTGTCCTCAAACCCTATACCAAACACCTCCACCTCTCCATCAGCATGGACACCTATCTTTTTGCTTCATGGAGCTTTATAGATTTCAAGGACGATTTCTGCTATTCTCAAAAACTGGAGCAAATGTATGCTGTTCAGAAAGATTGGAGAGGAAAAGGGACCTCAATCCATACCAAGAGCTTTTTAGAATATGCCTATATTAAATTGAGCCTTGAGCAGAAGGGAGAGATGACATGACCAGTCATAGAGGAGGAAGAAGGGGGGATTAGAATGCCCGAGGCACAGAAGTGGAAAATAGAAGGGGCCTGAGGGATGGGAAGCCAGATGTTCCTATGGGAAAGTGAGAAGGACACCATCATCCAGAGCCTGGAAAAGCTGGTCCGGATTTTGCTTGACAGACCAAGATCATACAGTAGGTATGGATGGATGACTGTTTCACATCTCTGTGTTTCCAGCATCATAAGTATGTGCGTGTCGATTTGAGTGTTACTGTGGATATGTTAATGTGCTGTGAATGGCTGGGGAAGAAGCGGGGGAGGTGGGGGGGGATGAACTCCAAGGATCTCCCCACAGCATCCAGTTCAGTTCAGTTCAGTCGCTCAGTCGTGTCCGACTCTTTGCGACCCCATGAATCGCAGCACACCAGGCCTCCCTGTTCATCACCATCTCCCGGAGTTCACTCAGACTCACATCCATCGAGTCCGTGATGCCATCCAGCCATCTCATCATCGGTCGACCCCTTCTCCTCCTGCCCCCAATCCCTCCCAGCATCAGAGTCTTTTCCAATGAGTCAACTCTTCGCATGAGGTGGCCAAAGTACTGGAGTTTCAGCTTTAGCATCATTCCTTCCAAAGAAATCCCAGGGCTGATCTCCTTCAGAATGGACTGGTTGGATCTCCTTGCAGTCCAAGGGACTCTCAAGAGTCTTCTCCAACACCACAGTTCAAAAGCATCAATTCTTCAGCACTCAGCCTTCTTCACAGTCCAACTCTCACATCCATACATGACCACAGGAAAAACCATAGCCTTGACTAGATGGACCTTAGTCGGCAAAGTAATGTCTCTGCTTTTGAAAATGCTATCTAGGTTGGACATAACTTTTCTTCCAAGGAGTAAGCGTCTTTTAATTTCATGGCTGCAGTCACCATCTGCAGTGATTTTGGAGCCCCAAAAAAATAAAGTCTGACACTGTTTCCACTGTTTCCCCACCTATTTCCCATAAAGTGATGGGACCAGATGCCATGATCTTCGTTTTCTGAATGTTGAGCTTCAAGCCAACTTTTTCGGTCTCCTCTTTCACTTTCATCAAGAGGCTCTTTAGCTCCTCTTCACTTTCTGCCATAAGGGTGGTGTCATCTGCATGATATTGATATTTCTCCCGGCAATCTTGATTCCAGCTTGTGTTTCTTCCAGCCCAGCGTTTCTCATGATGTACTCTGCATATAAGTTAAATAAGCAGGGTGACAATATACAGCCTTGACGTACTCCTTTTCCTATTTGGAACCAGCATCCAGACTCCCGGAAATCAGGAGTTAATGGTTTGCCTTTTTACCAGGTGGGGAAACTCTACGAAGCAAGCCTTGCCTTTGACAGCTCTCTAGCTCCACAACTGTACAACTGTGCCAGCTTGGCTATAAGTGTTGAGCAGCTCTGTGTGCCCCAGTGCAGGACCAGCCCTCCTCCTCATGGCAGACATAGCTATTTGATCTGCTCCAGCCTCTGCCACTGACTAGCTTTGGACTTCAGGCAGGTCCCTTCACTGTCCCACCGCCCAGCTTGTTTCCTCAGCACTGAGGATGGTAACAGTGTAACAGCACCCATCTACAGAGGTGAAATGAGGCACCACATGGCAGACATGGGGCAGAGTGCCTTGCACAACAGGAGGCCTCAGTGAATGCTGACAGTGTTGCTATTTCCAGTTTTGCTTCCTGTGGGGCTTCCAATGCAGAAAGCTTCCCTTCCTCTTCACAGTGACATCTCTCAATGCTCCCACTCCTTTCCTCTAGCCCCCAGGGGTTGTCTCTTTTCTGGATGCCTGGGTCCACACAGGTTAACAGATAGTCCCACAGGTGCAGATGCTTCAGAGGTGTCCAGTCATCTCATAGGCAGGTTGTTGTCCCCTAAAAGCATGTTGCTGCTATAGAAGAAACAGTGCCCCAAGCACTGGCGCTGGCTATTTCCAAGTGTCAGATGGTTAGGACACGCCATATTTAATACAAGCAAAAGAAAAGTCTGAGGCATTCAGAGGGTTGCCAAAGCTGTCAGAGTGGGTTAGGTTAAGGGCTAAGATTCAGGATGCCCTGCATAAGCCTTGTTCAAACTGCTCCTGAAACTGTCAGAGTGGTCACAGCCAGTCCAAGTATGAAAGTGACCGGGTTAGAAAGTCACCAGTTGGGGCCTAGGCATGCAGCTCTACAGCTACTTTTAAGCAAGCTTTTCTAACATGCCCAAGTCATGTCCCAACCTCTCCTGTACAAATCAAGCCAGAAATTAAATTCCCCTCTTAGCAGTATGTGCTCATGTTTTATACCCCCACTGTTTCTCAGGCTGAATGTCTACCACTGTGAAGGTCACAGAACCCTCCTAGTCCTCTTAGAAGCAGAGAAGGTAATAAGAGACTATTATTAAGCAAGAGCTGTCTGCCCCTCTCCTTACAGGACCTCATACTCATGAAAGCAGATGGCGATTTTATGATGAATCCAACCAACTGGTGAGTAAATATCCAGGAAAGCAAAAGATGAAGACATATCCTCATCTCTAAAATCCAAGAAAAATTCTTTAAGCAGCACAAGTAAATCAAGAGTTGTTCAAAACCAAAGTTACCTGCTGAAACAAAGCAGAACCCTGTGGGGCCCTCCCCAGAACCAAAGTTCCTGGGTGTGCCCTGCTTCTTATTTATAGGAGGCAAAATAAATAAATAAACCTTCAGCCTCCACAGCCTTCCCAGAGTTCCAAAGAGCAGACTCAAGCCGTTAATCATCAGGATGACAGAGTCCCAGGGCTTCTAGTTCCTTCTAAAGGACAGTACACAACAATCTGCTGTATACTTTTGAGTTGTTCTGCAGAAACTAAAACTCCCAAGCAGGTGGAGAATGGGGATGACATACTGACCACAAGCACACAGAACCCAGACTAGTCAGAACCAGAAAGTTGAGAGTCCAGAAACATCACACACCCTACCACTCTCTGCACTAATTTAGACTTTAATCCTTATCTAAAAGCCATTGGACATTTGGGGTCTTCTGAGCACAAGCGGCCCATTCTCCTTGCTTGCCCTCTGCAATAATTATTTCTGTACCCAAGACTCCGATGTTTTGGTTTGCTTGGCTTCACTGTGCATCCAGCACATGACCTCAGGGAAGGCCCAGGAGACTAAGGTCTTTCATTTCTACAAACAAAAAAACAGGGGATGTCGGTGACAAACTGGCATTTGCCAAGGGCATTTGCCATCTGCCTCCGCAGGGATGAAGCCTGGCTGCTGCAGCTGCTGACCTTCAGTGTGCCCTGAAAGAAGTTCGGGGGGGAAAGAATGAAGCACTTTATGCTCCAAGAAAACTGGCAGAGCAGGTCTTTAGATAATTAGATGTTTTCAAGAACTGATTTTATGAGCCCAATCCTTGCACCTCCTCCATCTAGAAGAGCACTAAACGCCTTCATGGTGACATCAGCTCCTTGTGACTAGCAGAAAACCTTTTGTAAGCTAAGTGCGTGACTGCATGAACTCCCCCATCACCAAACCCCCTCAGCCTCTTTGGAGCAGTTTCTCAGAGCAATCTGAGCTGCTGTGTCCCAGGCTGCAGTCCTCATTTTGCCTCAACTAAAACTTAAATCACAATGCTCACATTGGGCATCTGTTTACGTTGAGTGGGGCTTTTGTACTCAGGAGAGACCTATAAGGTTTCAAACCCCCCTTTTCCCCCGATACTCCTCAATCTTGACGGGAACAGGTACAGGTCAAGAAAAGGAAGAATGTTTTGAACAGAGATGTTAACCATAAACTCAGCAGAGGAACTCTGTTTTTAACAAGGACTCAGTTTCACTACAACTTGCCAGAGGGTGAAAACTGGATGAAGTTCATGTAGAAATTTACCAAATTCAAATAACTGGGGAGGAGGGGAATGCCAGTAAGTTTGATTTACTAAATATCATTTTAAGTTTCAAAATGTAACAGAAAGATACATTTATATGTATTAGTTATATTTGTAGGAAGCAACATACCACTAAACTGCCCCCTAAAGTATTTACTCAAGCAGGTAAATACCAACTCTCTTCTGATATCATTTCTCAGTGAGCCTTTTCTTCACATACCATATGAACCAAATTTCAACCTGATCCTGGTCAAACGATCATGAAAGTTACAGTGATAAGGAAAATAATGATTTGCCTTATTCTTTACATTTAAAAATTCATTAAAAAATAAAAATTTTACAATGATTCCTCTTATTATGTGTGGGTCACTTTCATCGGAGAAGGCAATGGCAACCTACTCCAGTACTCTTGCCTGGAAAATCCCATGTACGGAGGAGCCTGGTGGGCTGCAGTCTATGGGGTTGCTAAGAGTGGGACACGACTGAATGACTTCACTTTCACTTTTCATTTTCATGCTTTGGAGAAGGAAATGGCAGCCCACTCCAGTGTTCTTGCCTGGAAAATCCCAGGGACGGGGGAGCCTGGTGGGCTGCCGTCTCTGGGGTCGCACAGAGTCGGACTCGACTGAAGCGACTTAGCAGCAGCAGCAACACTTTCATCAGATCAGAAAGCTGGTACTAATGAACCTATTTGCAGGGCAGCAGTGGAGACACAGACATAAAAAACAGACCTGAGGGCTCAGCGTGGGAGGCAGCGGGTGGATGCATTGAGAGAAGCATGGAGGCATGTACTTTACCACCTGTAAAATAGCAAGGAGGAATCTGCTGTGTGACGCAGGGAACTCAACCCAGGGTTCTGTGACAACCTAGAGGGGTGGGACGAGGACGGGGTAAAGATGGGAGGGGAGGTTCTGGAGGAAGGGAACACGTGCATACCTGTGACTGATTCATATTGAGGCATGGCACAGTACTGTAGAGCAAATAGTCTACAAGAAAAAAAATTTTTAAAGAAAACTTCCAATTGTTCAAAAACTCTCCTTTCCATCTCTCTGACTATAGAGGAAATCCATTATTTCATTTCCTTACTATTCATTCTCCCTTTCTCTAGCAATGAAGCCACTAATTTCCTGATTTGTGGGAAGACTGACTTCCTATCTTGGCTCCTGGTGATCGTTTCATAGTCACTTCAACTGGAAGGAAGTGGGATCGATAAGACTGTCCCTTATCCACTATCTCCTCTATTTGTTGCCTTCTGCTTCATTTCTCTCATTCTCCACAGGTCTACATTCTCCATTTCCTCATTCCCATGGCAGAATACAATATGTTTTGTTGTTACAGCCCCTATCCAGTTCCAAAGGACCAAGAGTGCAATGAGCACATATTTCTCTACTACTTGATCAAACAGATATTGCCATGAGCACAGGGGCTTAAATTAGTAGAAAGTTGTGTGGCCCATTCCTCAAAAATATAGGATCAAACACAAAAGACGGGGTGGGTTCATCAGTTGGTGGCATTCCACCCAAAAGCTATCTACTATAATCTTCACTTTTAATAATGCTTTTTTTTCTTCTCCACAAGGTACCAACATTCCCAAATGATAGCACACCATGATTCAAACAAGGCAACATTTTTGAATTCTGGCTGTCAACAACAGTTATAAAGAGAATCTAACGTTTCCAAGGTAACATCAGCATCAATGTCATCTTCTATAAAGGATGATGGAAGTTACCCAAGTCATTAGGTATGTTTTTCACAAAGGCTTTATCATCAGCCTTATATATTCAGACGTCTTCATGCAAGATTCCCAGTAGCTAACCCACAGCAAAGAAAGTTAATCTATTGTCTTCATAATTTGCCCAATGTCAGCCATAGTCTGAGGAATAATATAAGCATCACACAGGTGACAAATGGTTGGTTTGTTTCAATGGCAAGTTAACAAAGAAAAGAATTATTTGCATAAATTACAAAAGCATGAAGTATCCTGGAACATCTAGATTATTGTCCAAATTCTGCTGCTGGAAGCATACATTTAATAAACAACCATATGGAATAATCAGTAGGTTCAGTGAATTTAATGAAAGCTTGACATACAACTAAATGGATTCAGAGCAAAGAGATTCCCAAAATGAAGGAGAATTAGAACTTCATGTCATGTTACCACAGAGATCCTATTAGTTGATAGGAATAAAAGTAGACATCAAATTATTTTTACATTATGTATATTCCACCAACTAACATTGTGAAGGAAAAAAATATTTCATGACATAATTTAGCAAATACCTCCTCAGAATCTGAGCCATGCATTCAGCTGTTAATTTTGTGCTGCCTTGCAAAAATTTCTTGATTGTCTTAGGTTGTCATGCAACGATCTATGTTTTGACTTCCTCTTCTTAGCAAATTACAAGTTCCATAAGAGCCCTACACCTAGCATGAGTAGACTCAATTAATTTTGTTTGAACAACTGATTATAAAACCAATAACAGTGATGGGTCAACTGAAGATGCAATTAGCAAGGAATAATCCAGTTTCCAATTTTTAGACTCACCCCTACAATCATTCCATCGTATTCATGGTCCATGAGGAAAAGTACATTTCAATTATTTGTTTTACTTTCTCAGTTATAGCTTTAGAACTTTTAACAGTGCCTGGCACAATCTAGGGGCTGAATAAGCATCTGTTAAGGGAGCAAATGAATTCTACCAATGTAATCAAGAATAACAGGAAGGGTCTGCATCAATTTAACTTTTCATATACAGATAGAACCATCCTTCTTCATTTCTATTTCTAATCCCCCTAAATCAATAGAAAAACCAGAAGACAAAAAATATATACTGAGGGCTTGGAAAAGGGACTTTTGAGAAAAGGGTTGAATGGCTGAAGTTGTTTCCCGTTGTGTCAGCATTCGTTGTCTGGGTATCTTTACTTTTTTCTCATCCCAGGTGGTTTGAGTGGTAAAGAATCCACCTGCCTCAATAGGAGACATGTTCAATCCGTGAATTGGTTGGGAAGATCCCTTGGAAGAAGAAATGGCAACCCACTCCAGTATTCTTGACCAGAGAATCCCATGGGCAGAGGAGCCTGGTGGACTACAGTCCATGGGGTCACAAGGAGTCAGACACAACTGAGCACACTCACACCTCACATACCACATTAAGTGTGCAATGGCACACCACTCGTTCAATTGGTGATTGTAACTCAGATGATGAGACTGAGAGCTGACTTCATTAATCTCCTTACTTATATGAAGAATTACTAAATGAAAGGTTCTAGGCACCTGCTGGTCATTCTGAATAAGAAGAAATGCCTTAAAGGGAAGCAAGAAAGAACTGGACTAGACATGAGAAAGAACTTGAAATTGATTAGATCTTGAGAATATTCCAAGTCATGGTCATAAAATGGTCCTATCAGATACCTTCAAAGCAGAGAAAAACTTTTTTAAACTTTTACAAAATCCTCCAAGGAGACTATCTTCAATGGTTCCATAAGGTTCCTGCCTGTTTGCTGAGACCTCACTGAGTCCCAATTCTCTCTGCATCCTTAGGAGTACATTCCCTGTCTCAGAATTTGAAATCAAAATATCAAGCAATTCAGATGTTGATTAATTAAATTCTGCCTTTCAAATTTTCAGGTATTAAAAAAAATATCCAATAAGAGGAATTATTTTCTCTGAACTAAGGATGGAGCATGGTGCCATCGCCATGTACACACTGCAAAGCAATATGCCCTCACTCTCAGGCACAAAGCTGGTATTACTCATCTTTTCAGAAATTATTTTAATTCAGTTCTGGAAAAACTTTTAATATAGATACTTTTGCTTTCTCCATCCACATACTCATTTGCATTTTCAGTTTCTAGGCTTGCAATATAAAAAAAAAAAATGCTCTTTAAATGTATAGTCCTTTGAGATGAACTGCTTTCTTCAGTTTATATATTTACAGAGAAATGATCCAGGCCCAAAGTCACTGTAAATAATTAGTGGGAAAAAAAGATCAAATTAGATCAATGTGTTTTTGCCCAAGCCCATGTGGTCCAGAAGCTTTTTTTAGATGTCCATGGCATTGTGTTCATCTATTTCTCTGTATTTCTCATTCCATGCTCATCTCTGGGTGATATCATCCATGCCCAGGAATCGTCAAGTATTATCAAGAAGACCTACAGCCTTTACTCTGAATGCTGGACTCATCTAGCAATTGCAACCTGATATTTCCTTTTGGAAATTTCAAATGCCTCTCAAAATCCACCAATTTAGACTTTAACTCATGAACTGCTCCTATATCCTCCTCTGCTAAAACACATGGCCTCCTCCAAGGATGTCTGTCTCAGGGACGAGAACTACCATCCATTCTGGGTGCAAACCACAAAGCACTGTCCCCTTAGGGCCTGCTGAGCTACATATCCTAAAATATCTTTCACACTTGTTCTCTGTATTTCCAGGGGCTCCACTCTAGTCCAGCCTCCGTTATCTGTTTCTGCAACATCCATCCTACTGCCCTCCCTGAATTCACGCTTGCCTCCTCTTCAGTCCGTTCTTGACTCTGTAGGCAAAGCGATCTTCTAAAACTAAAATGTCTCTTCCATCCTGAAAATGTTTTAGGAACAATACACCCTCAACCGGGCATAAAACAATCTTCATGACCAAGCCCATTCCTCTGCTATGGTCCACAATCAGGATATGTGTCTCCTTCTCTGTGCCCTAATTAGAGCTAAGTTTGCTACGTGTCCATGAATCACTGATAAGTCTGACGCTTCACTAAACAATCTTAAAGGCAGGAATAATGTGCATTTTTCTCAGTTTTATTCTAGAAGTAACACAGTTCATAGCACCAATAGATGCCCCACAAATAACCCTACAGTGGGTGATGAACAGGTGACCTTTTATTGAAGGGTAAGTAGTCCTCTGGAGATATAATTTCAGAAAGATATAAATTCAGGATATTACTTTCCTATGGAACTCTTCTACCTCTCCCAGAATATTTGAAATTCCAAGACTAAGGCACAAGGCCTTTTATTCCACTGTTTGAAAGAAGGCTTAAAATAGAAAAGCCCTTGGGAGCTGGGGGAAATATATTTAGGCCCTGGAGACAGTATGTCAAAGAGAGAAAAAAGGGAAACTAAAAGGGAGGCTGCTTCGCTTGCAATCTCCCTGAGGCCTCAGAGGAGTTACAGGCAACATATCAGGGTGTTTCTAAAGCTCCTTCTCCTTATAACTGTGGATTTAATTTCATTCCAGTTTCTAGACTCAATGCTGTCCAATGGCAATAGAAATTGAAGGACTTGCGAATCTCGGCCACTCCAGAATTCAGCTAAGCTTTGTTTTGATCTTGTAACTTAGGCATAAGATCTATGATTCTTCTTCTTTTTTTTTTTTTTTTTTAAGAGAAAACATGCTTAATTGAAAAAGCAATACATCTCAAATAAGACTCTGTTTAACAACATAAATTATAACTGCTGAGACCTGTTAAGTGGTACTGTGAAATTTAGGTGTAAACTATCAATACAGTTTCTTCCCTTACCCCAACTCAGCCATCTGCATATTAAAAACAAGGACTGTCTCATTAATTTGAACTGTGTACCTGTAAAGCCAATCCCTATTCCTAAACCACTGATCAAAGGATGGGAGGTTTTAAACAAAGATTTCCATACTGAGGAACTCCCAGATAACAGCAAAGAAAGTCAATATTTTCCTTATGAAAAAACTTACATGAAAGACACATAAGACAATAAATGATATTTAACTAATCCACAAACCTCAAAACACAATTTCATCAAAATGACCTCTACAATTTTCCTTTAAAGACATTCTCAAATCTCAGAATGGTTTAACTTGACATACTGGAAGTACTACATTTTGAAAGAAAATACTAAAGCTATTGACAGAATGTGGTCCATTGCAGAAGGAAATTGTAAACCAATTCAGTATTCTTGCCTTGAGAATCCCATGAACAGTACGAAAAGGCAAAAAGATTGGACACTGAAAGATGAAATCCCCAGGATTGTAGGTGTGCAATATGCTACCATAAATCAGTGAATAAATAACCAGAAAGAATGAAGGGATGGAGCCAAGGCAAAAACACCACCGAGATGTGGAGGTGATTGGTGATGGAAGTAAAGTCCAATGCTGTAAAGAGCAATACTGCATAGGAACCTGGAATGTTAGGTCCATGAATCAAGGCAAATTGGAAGTGGTCAAATAGGAGATGGCAAGAGTGAACATCGACATTCTAGGACTCAGCAACTTAAAATGGACTGGAATGGGTGAATTTAACTCAGATGACCATTATATCTACTACTGTAGGCAAGAATCCCTTAGAAGAAATGGAGTAGCTATCATAGTCAACAAAAGAGTCCAAAATACAGTACTTGGATGCAATCTCAAAGACGATGGAATGATCTCTGTTCATTTCCAAGGCAAATCATTCAATATCACAGTAATCCAAGTAATGCACCAACCAATAATGCTGAAGAAGCTGAAGTTGAACGGTTCTATGAAGACCTACAAGACCTTCCAGAACTAACACCCAAAAAAAATGTCCTTTTCATTATAGGGGACTGGAATGCAAAAGAAGGAAGTCAAGAAATACCTTGAGTAACAGGCAATTTTCGGCAAAGGCAATGGCACCCCACTCCAGTACTCTTGCCTGGAATATCCCATGGACGGAGGAGCCTGGTGGGCTGCAGTCCATGGGGTCACTAAGAGTCAGACACAACTGAGCGACTTCACTTTCACTTTTCATTTTCATGCATTGGAGAAGGAAATGGCAACCCACTCCAGTGTTCTTGCCTGGAGAATCCCAGGGACGGGGAAACCTGGTGGGCTGCCGTCTATGGGGTCACACAGAGTCAGACATGACTGACATGACTTAGCAGTAGCAGCAGCAGCAGCAGCAGCAACAGGCAAATTTGGCCTTGGAGTAGAGAATGAAGTAGGGCAAAGGCTAATAGCGTTTTGCCAAGACAATGCCCTCATCAGGACATTAAGGAGGTCCTTTTTTGGACCATAACTGGACTGTGGTCAGACGGCTGTCTATTACTCAAATCCTTCTTCCTGACAGTCTCTGCTCCACATGAATGTGCAGGTCTAATATCAAATCCTGATTGCTCCCTATTTGTCACACATCATTGATTTTACTTGTCCTATTCAGTTATATCATCACTCTCTAGGCTAAGAAGACTGAAAAAAATGCTTCTTTAGAGAAGAGATGCTAGGATGGCCCCAGTTAACCCCATCTCCCGATATCCCATGTCCTGTACAATCTCCTTAGCCTGTGCGTTGGCAGGACTTGTGATTTGTTTCTAAGCAGGGGAAAAAGGCAAAGTAGATGAGAAGTCATTTCCTTGATTATGTTACATGCAACTGTAACTTCCTTCTTGTCAGATAACTTTCTCTACTGATTCTATCCTATCCATTGATTTACTCACTTTTGGTTTTGAGTAAGTAAACTGCCCAATGCAGTATCCTACATGACAAAGAACTCAGGGAAGCCTTCAACTAACAGTCAGCAAGGAGCTGATATTCTTCAATAAGGAAATGGATAAACAAGCTCTAATATATCCACATGACAGAATACAATTTAGTGATTTTAAAAGAGAATGAGGTATCAACTCACTTAAAGACAGGGCAGATTCTTATTTGCATTCAGTATTGGTGAGTGAAAGAAGTCAGTCTCAAAGGCTACATACTGTATAATCCCATTTGTATAACGTTATGACAAACACAAAACTGAGACAGTGAACAGGTCAGTGATAGGTGAAGACTTGGAGGGGGGCTATATAAGTGAAGCAGAAGAGATTTTTTGGTGCAATTCAACTATATTGTATTATATTGTAATGGTGTATACATGATCCTACACATTTGTCAAAACCCATGGAATTTTAGAGGGAACTGAATTTTAAAGTATGCAGATTTTTAAAAAGTCATTTAGGAGTCCAAGGAAACCCAGAATGGAAATGCAGACTGTGACAAAAGAATATGCTTTCCAAGTGTATACGACTGTGGGAATTAAGGCAAGAAAATATAGACTTAAGTAACTTTGGAAACAAGCAGAGTTTGTAAGACTAAAGACAAAAGGAACTACACATAACCACTGTCCTCCAGTCTAAGGATATAGACAAACACATCTGAAATCACTATTCATGTATACCAGAATCAAACTCTTAAGTAAATGAATAGCTGATGATAGAAGCCAGGTTTCTCACTGCTTAAGTGAGAGATCACAGAAAAGCGCTAAGAAAAGCCTAGATTGATCCATGTGATACTGAATTACATTTGGATGCATAGGAATGAACTCATGTTGAGCTTAATACAGATATAGCTGGATATCTAGACCGAGGTATGTGTATATTCACGGATTCCTATACACATACATACTATATTTTTTTGTCTACTAAATGGATCTGATAGCAATAACAAAACATCAGCTATAGATTTCTAATTACATCCTCCAATAAAAGGAACCAGGGCTCCCTGGAGAAATGGAGATGGAGTGGAGATGGAAACATGCAAGATGAGCATTTTATGATGCCAGAACGTAAGAAATTGCTAAATAATAGTAACAATGACTATTACATAATAGGGGTATACTAGGGGGACAGGAGGCAACTGAAGGAGTGCCCAATGTCTAAAGCTGGAATAATTAAGAGCAAAATATCAAAGAGTAGTACTAGATTATAAACCAAAAGATACAGTAAACAAACATAAACATATAGGAGGCTATATTGATATAACTGAATGAATAAATGACAATCAAACCAACTGTGCAGAAAATTCCAAATAATCAAGGTGGATACTCTACCCTTAAGGAGATGGGAGGATAACTTTACACTCCCTGAAGTGTGAACTGACAAAGTAACTTTCTTCCAATGAGTATGGTATGCAAAAGAGAGGGGAATGACATAGTGGAGAAACCTGACAAACAGCACCTGAAGTCAGATGGTTAAGATTAACATCAACAAGAAGTCCTGTTAACAGGACGTGCCTTTGATATGAGGTGTTAAGATGGGCACTTTGCCTTTGTGATCATCCTCCCCAAATCCCATAAACACAGTCTAACTCATAAAAAAAGAAATGCCTACAAAACACTGGTCTAGTACTCCTCAAAACTATCAAAGGCATCAAAAACATGACAAATTCTGAGAAATTCATAGTCAAGAGAAGCTTAAGGGTACAGAGCAAGTAAATATGATATCTTGGATGGGCTCAGGGACAGAAAAAAAGACATTAGGCAAAAACCAAGAAAATGTCAGTAACATATGGACTTTAATGATATTGCATCAGTACTGGTTCATTAATTATGACAAATGTACTATACTAACATAAGACATTACTAACATGAGAAACTGAGTGTGGGGTCTATGGAAACTGTATTATCTCTGCAATGTCTCTGTACCTCTAAATCTATTCTCATATAAAAAAAGATTATTTCAAAACGAGATAAGCCAGACACTGGCAGAAAATACTAGCAGTGTATATGTGTGATAAAGAAGTTATTCACAATATTTTAAGAACTCTAAAATTCAGCAATTAAAAACAGTTCAATTTTTAAATGGTCTAAAATCTTGAATGGACACTACAAAAAAAAAGAAAGTATGTGAGTGGCCAGAAAGCACAGGAAGGATGCAAGTTAAAGCTATCAGGAGATGGAGCTTCACAGCCCTGGGATAGGTCAAAGGGAGAAACCACCACCAAGTACTGACGAGGATGCGAGGCAACGGCAACGCCCGGCCACTGATGATGGGAGGGTAAGATAAACAAACCGCTTGGGAAAGCTCTTTGACAATTTATTATAACTTTGAATGGATACCTGCCTTATGATCTAATGGCAGAAAGCAAACAGGAACTAAAGAGCCTCTTGATGAGAATGAAAGAGCAGGGTGAAGAGCTGGCTTAAAACTCAACATTCAAAAATGTAAGATCATGGCATCTGGTCCCATCACTTCATGGTAAATAGAAGGGAAAAAAGTGGAAACAGTGACAGATTTTATTTTCTTGGACTCCAAAATCACTGTGGACAGTGACTACAGCCACAAAATTAAAAGATGCTTGCTCCTTGGAAGAAAAGCTATGACAAACCTAGACAGTGTATAAAAAAAAGAGAGCACTTTGTTGACAAAAGTCTGTGTGGTCAAAGCTATGGTTTTTCTAGTAGTCATGCATGGATGTGAGAGCTGGACCGTAAAGAAGGCTGAGAACTAAAGAACTGATGCCTTCAAACTGTAGTGCTGGAAAAGACTCTTGAGAGTCCCTTGGACAGCAAGATCAAACTAATCAATCCTAAAGGAAAACAAACCTGAATATTCATTGGAAGGACTGATGCTGAAAATGAAGTTCCAATACTTTGGCCATCTGATGTGAATAGCTGACTCATTGGAAAACACCCTGTTGCTGGGAAAGCTTGAGGGCAGGAGGAGAAGGCAACAACAGAGGATAAGATGGTTGGATGCCATTACCAACTCAATGGACATGAGTCTGAGCAAACTCTGGGATCTAGTGAAAGACAGGGAAGCCTGGCGTTCTGCATTCATGGGGTCACAAAGAGTCAGACACAACTTAGCCACTCAACACCAACAATCTTATGATGTGGTAGTTTCACTCCAGTTTACCCAAGTGAATGAAAACAATGTCCACAAAATATTTTATAAGATTTCTAAGACAAATAAGACTGTTGATTGAAGTTTTAACTAAAAAGGCCCCAAAGTAAAAGTAATCTGTCAGCTGATAGAACTGATAAACAAATTTTGGTCTATTCATTCAATGACATATTGCTCAACAATTTTAAAAACAAACAAACAAAAAAATAAGCTACTGATGCATGCCACAAGGTCAATGAATCTCACAAACATTATGTTGAGACACAGAAAGTGGAATACCCCTCCAAAAATATAATTATTCCTTTAACAGCAAGTTCAAGAAAAAGGAGAAAGCAATCTGTTAAAGACATAAAAAATGTGCTGGAAATTGATTAGAAGAGGGCACAAGGGAACTTTTAGTGTAATGAAAATATTCTAAATCTTGATAATGTTATTGAATACTTGGGCAAAACTTGCCAAATTATAAACTTAACTTCTGTACAGTTCACTGTGCACACATTTTGCCTCAATTTAAAAAGACAAGAGCCACTATGAAGAATTTTATGGAGATAAATTGGACAATATAGATGAAATTAATTTCTTCCATCTGGAAAAGAATACTTAGCAAACCACGAATAGTGGCAAACCACAAATCTAACAAAGTGTTGTTAACAAACAAACAGAAAACATCTTACTGGTGTAATATAAAAACCTTTACCTTTGAGTTCTCCCCTATTACCATGTTTACAACAAGAAGTTCTGCTAAAAACCAGGTCTATTAAACACTACCCTGGAAAGCCTATCTAGAAAAAGAAATACAATGTATAAAAACTAAGGCTATTGGATAATCTATATACAATATTAGAAAATAAAATTTCAAAACAATATAGTGTCTAATAGCTTTAAGTTTCCTTAAATAATTTATAGTAAATCTAATGAAAAAAATGGAGATAATACTGTAAAATATCACTGAGAGAAATTATAGACCTAGACAAATGAAGTATTTTATATTATATATTACATTCAAGAATAAGAAAACTCAAAAACTGATACCAACTGATACATACGTTCAATGTGATGGTAGCGGATTAGTTGCTAAGTGGTGTTTGACTCTTACCACCCCCATGGACTGTAGCCTGCCAGCCTCTGTCCCTGGGATTTCCCAGGAATGAATACTGGAGTGGGTTGCCATTTCCTCCTCCAGGGGATCCTCCTGACCCAGGGATCGAGCCCATGTGTCCTGCATTGGCAGGCAGATTCTTCCACCAGGGAAGTCCACATTCAATTCTAAAAAAAATTCCAGCAGTTTTATTTTGGGTGGAAATTGACAAGCTCATTCTAAAATGCAAATAACACAAACTATGAATACTAGAAAAGGAGATATGAGAAAACAAACTTGAAACACTGCTTTATTGGCATCAATAAGTTCAGTCGCTCAGTCATGTCTGACTCTGCCAGGCCTCCCTGTCCATCACCAACTCCCAGAGTCCACCCAAACCCCATGTCCATTGAGTCAGTGATGCCATCCAACCATATCATCCTCTGTCATCCCCTTCTCCTACTGCCCTCAATCTTTCCCAGCATCAGGGTCTTTTCCAATAGGTCAGCTCTTCACATCAGGTCGCCAAAGTATTGGAGTTTCAGCTTCAACATCAGTCCTTCCAAAGAACACCTAGGACTGATATCCTTTAGGATGGACTAGTTGGACCTCCTTGCAGTCCAAGGGACTCTCAAGAGTCTTCTCCAACACCACAGTTCAAAAACATCAGTTCTTCAGTACTCAGCTTTCTTCACAGTCCAACTCTCACATCCATACATGACCACTGGAAAAACCATAGCCTTGACTAGATGGACCTTTGTTGACAAAGTAATGTCTCTGCTTTTTAATATGCTCTCTAGGTTGGTCATAACTTTTCTTCCAAGGAGTAAGCATCTATTAATTTCATGGCTGCAATCACCATCTACAGCAATTTTGGAGCCCAGAGAAATAAAATCAGCCACTGTTTCCACTGTTTCCCCATCTATTTTCCATGAAGTAATGGGAACGGGTGCCATGATCTTTGTTTTCTGAATGTTGCGCCAAAAAAATGTTGGATTTAAAGCCAACTTTTTCACTCTCCTCTTTCATTTTCCTCAAGAGGCTCTTTAGTTCATCTTCACTTTCTGCCATAAGGATGGTGTCATCTGCATATCTGAGGTTATTGATATTTCTCCCGGCAATCTTGATTCCAGCTTGTGCCTCTTCCAGCCCAGTGTTTCTCATGATGTACTCTGTATATAAGTTAAATAAGCAGGGTGACAATATATAGCCTTGACATACTCCTTTCTCAATTTTGAGCCAGTCTGTTATTCCATGTCTGGTTCTAACCATATGCTAACCATATGCTTTTTGACTTGCATATGGGTTTCCCAAGAGGCTGCATATAAGTTAAATAAGCAGGGTGACAATATATAGCCTTGACCTACTCCTTTTCTTATTTGGAATCAGTCTGTTGTTCCATGTCCAGGTCTAACTGTTGCTTCCTGACCTGTGAAAGATTCTTAAACAAGAGAGAAGTCACATCAAGGACAAACAAAAAGGTTGATAAGTTGGACTCCATTAAAATATAAAACTTCTGTTCATCAAAAGTTACTGTTAAGAGAATAAGAAGATATACCACAAAGTAGAAGATGCTTTCAATACAGATATCTGAATAAAAACTTATAGAACATATAAAGATATTGTATAAATCAGTCAAAGAAAGCAGGCATTTTTAAAGAGTTAAACTATGGAACAGGAATTTCACCCCAAAAAAGATATTCAAATGACCAATAAACAAATATAAAGATACTTAATTTCATTAATCATCCAGGAAATTTAAAATAAACTAACAATAAAATCAGTTATGCACCTGCCAAAACAGTTTAAAGTAAAACAGAAACTTACCAAGTATTTGTGAGGATGTGGAGTACCAACAACTCTTATATATTGCTGTTATGATTTTAAATTACTACAATAACTTTGAAATTCATATTATCACTTGGGAAAACTTTTTGGTAACTCAGTATAGACCAAAACTGTACATATGTAAATCCTATGTGCTAGCAATTCCATTCCCAGAGATATACTCTACATCAATGAATGTACATGTACAAAATACTTGTAAAAGAATCCTTATTTCAGCATTCTTTCTAATTTAAAAAACTGAGAACTGGAGGCCTGGTGTGCTGGAGTTCATGGGGTCACAAAGAGTCGGACACGACTGAGCGACTGAACTGAACTGAACTGAGAACTGTAAAAAGGACAAATTGTAAAAAATCAATTCAAGCAATGGAATATCACATAGCAATGAAAGAGATCAAAGCACTGCAACATGAAACAACATCTATAAATCTCACAGACATAACCTTGAGCTAAAAAGGGCAAAAATAGTAGAGTCCATTTTCTAACATTCTATTTATATTAAGTTCTAAAACCAACAAACCAATCCATATTGATAGAAGTTCTTAGAATAATGATTCCTTTTATAGGGGTTGCTGACTGGAGGGAACAGGAGGAGGCCCATGGAGGTGTGAGTACTCCTTTTCTTGATGTGAGTGGTGGTGACACTGATTCTACATACATAAAAACACATTTTTGTGCCGTATTATATTTTGCTTCAATTAAAACATATACCAGAAAACTATATAAATCATCCCAGAAGCCAGATATATACAACCGATACTCTGTCAAATGCCTAGAATCTTGGCACAGTTTATGTTCCATTTTCGAACCAACACCTGAAACCCAGTATTTTCCAGGAGGATGAATGATCAAACAACTACTTCAGAGACAAGAACTGCCATTAAAGCAATTTCCAATATCCCTACCTTGTCTCAGTAAGTTTGTGGCAAGTTACTCCATGAATATAATAACTAAATACTAAATGACACAAATAGAAGTTTACTTCTATTCTCAACAGCTATGCTATTAAGCTTAGAAATGATTATATTGTGACAAAATTATCACCGATTCAACTTAACTTTCTTACTGTTGGTTATTTTGTGATGACTTAGCTCCAATTTTGAATCTTGACCATCAGACCACAGATGTTTTAAAGTAAAGGCCTAAAACATCATGGTTTTAAAGGTTTACTGTACTGAAAGGAACTAAGTAAAGATTTTAAACTCAAACTTTTGAAATATTTACTTGATAAAATAAAAGAAAGTCTCAACCTTGTCTTTGTATTCTTGGAAATGGATTCTGATTTTTATGTTGATTCCCTACATCTACGTTTACATATATACATAGAAATGGTGATTTATTTCTCTTCTTTTTTTTTTTCCTATTTGTCCATACCTTCCAAGTTGTATTTTTTCTACAAATTTGGTCTTGCAAGGTCAGCCACATAAACTCGATGCTTTCTACAACACTGTGGTTTTAATTCTAGCAAGGCTACCAGCTGTACAGTGATGTTCTGGGACAGGGATGCAGAAAATAATTAGCTCGGCTTTACCAGGTGAGGCTTGCAGAGAGGAGCACTCGCTTCAAATCTTCCTTTTCTTAATAAAATTGCTGCTCTTTATTCATATATCAGTATCATCAGTCTTCACCTAAGTGCTACTGACATTAGGGCTTAATCATTTTAGAGGAAGATGTTAAGAAATAGCAACCTCTAAATATGTCAACAATGTAGTTTTTAAACCATGGTCCCTGGACCATTGCGTCAAAACATCTATGATACTGTGAAGGCAACTCCTCCCAGTGCCATGGAGACAGGCCCTGGGAACCTAAAACTCAACAAATCCTCGGGTGATTCTTATTCTTATTGCCACTAAAGTTTGAGAATCACTTTTTTGGGGGTCTTATTAGAGGTTTGTACGGAGAAAGAAATGGCACCCCACTCCAGTACTTTTGCCTGGAAAATCCTATGGACAGAGGGGCCTGGTGGGCTGCAGTCTATGGGGTCGCTAGGAGTCGGACATGACTGAGCGACTGTACTTTCACTTTTCATTTTCATGCATTGGAGAAGGAAATGGAAACCCACTCCAGTGTTCTTGCCTGGTGAATCCCAGGGACGGGGGAGCCTGGCGGGCTGCCGTCTATGAGGTCGCACAGAGTCGGACATGACTGAAGCGACTTAGCAGCAGCAGCAGCAGAGGTTTGTAATCACATACCAGAGGGCCAAACCATAATCTATTAATCAAGGTCTCCAGCTGCTGGCTTAGGCCCTTTATGAAGGTCTAATTCCTCAACTGTGGTCTCCAGACCCCCAAAAGCAACACCACTGAAGAACTCGTAAGGCCCCACCCAGAGCTACTGAGTCAGAACCTGTGGGGAACCTGTGGGGATGGGGTTCAGAAACGTGTTCTAACAGGCTTTCTGGTATTTTGATACATACTAAGGTTTACAGACCATGGTCCTAAAAGATGGCCACAACTCCTTCATCTCCACACATTACTGAGCTGCATTGCCACTGTATTTATGTGTTTCCCTTGCCAGAGGACGCCCTTCAGAAGGAAGAGCACAGGCACACACAGCAAACAGAGCCAGAAATGATTCTTGGCCCTGAGTTTCCAAGTACCAATGATTCTTGGTTCTTGGTAAAGTGTTTCATGGTACTGCTTTCAGAAATTTGCATGTTTTACTCCTAACACTGTAGAGATTGAGAGAGAAACTGTGCCTTGACCTTTAATCGCCTTATAATTTACTACAATTTAATACAATTGCTTTCCCAAGACTGTTATTTCTCTGTGTTCTAGAGAGCTTCAGTTGATTCAAGAAAAAAATCACTTTCTTTCATTCTGAAGATTAAGTCTACATTTGACCTCTCGTGTTCTAAACTGCCCGTCCCTAAGAATTCATCCCTACATTTTTAGGAGACAGAACAACAAAATTAATGAAATGATTCCTTGAGACTGCAAACCTCTGTCACAGTTTCTTCTTGATCTGGAGAAGAATTCATTGACAACCATACTTCTAAATCTACTCTTCACCTGGACCCATAAGGATCGATATTATCACAAAAAGGATACAGAGGGACATATTCACGAATTTAGATGTTTCTGCTAAGCCACTGTCCTAATTATGCTCTTTTCCTTCTGGATTTAAAAATTGTTAAAATTTAAAATAAAATTTGTTTAAATTATTAAAATACAGAAAAGTACAAATAAAGCACCATGACCTATGATCACTAACAATCTATCTTGTTATTCAATCAGCTCACTTTTTATAAACTAGAAACTAATGCATATAGTAAAAAACAAAACTAAAAGCACTGAAAAGTTTAAAATTAAAAGTCACTACTCTTTTCCTACAAACTTAGCCACTATGAACAGATTAACATGTATAGTTTCAGAAAAAAATAACATACCTTTTGTTTATATAAGGGGAATCATATTATGTATGTTCTTGGCAGACAATCTAGTACAGAAGCAGACAGAACTTCAATTTTACAAATACTAGAAATGAAAAAGGAGACCGAACCGATAAAAGGGACTTAAAAATATATATTTTAAGAAAATTATCTATGCAATTCAATATGAAATGGAAAAATTCTTCAAAACATATAGCCTACCTTTTGTTTATATAAGGGGAATCATATTATGTATGTTCTTGGCAGACTATTTAAAACATATCACCAGTTCCCTCAAAAGATATAGCATTTATCTAGTACAGAAGCAGACAGAACTTCAATTTTACAAATACTAGAAAAAGGAGACAGAACTGATAAAAGGGACTTAAAAATAAATATTTTAAGAAAATTATCTATGCAATTCAATATGAAATGGAAAAATTCTTCAAAACATATAGCCTACCAAATTCTTCAAAACATATAGCCTACCAAATTCTTCAAAACATATAGACTGAATCAAGAACAAATAGAAAATTCAAATAGATCCTTACTAGTAGAGACTGAATCAGTAGTCAAAAGCCTCCAACAAAGAAAAGCCCAGGACCACATGGCTTCACTGGTGAATTTTACCAAACATTTAAAGAATTAACATCAATCCTTCTCAAACTCTATGCAAAAAAATCAAAGAGGAGGAAACACTCACAAACACATTTTATGAGGTCAGAAAAGGACACAATAGAAAACTACAGGCCAATATCCCTAATGAATATAGACACGAAAATTCTCAATAAAATATTAGCAAACTGAATTCATCAGTATGCTAAAAGGATCATTTACTATGATCAAAGATCCAACACAATACAATCACTGTGATAAATCACATTAGCAAAATGAAAGAAAAGAATGGTATGATCATTTCAATGGACACAGAAAAAATATTTGACAAAATTCAACATCCATTATTAATAAAAACTCTTATACTAGGAATAGAATGAACATATTTCAACATAGTAAAGGCCATCTATGACAAACCCACAGCTAATGTTATGTTCAATGGTGAAGCTGAAGGCTTTTCGTCTAAGATGAGAAATAAGACAAGGTGCTCACCACTACTGTTCAGTATAGTACTAGATGTCCTAGCTAGAATAATCAGGCAAGAAAAAGTAATAAAAGGCAACAAAATTGGAAAAGTAGTAGTAAAATTGTCTCTATTTGCACATGATTTTATATATAAAAAAATCTTAAAGATTCAACAACAAAATTCATTAGATCTAATCAATGAGTTCAGGAGAGTTGCAGAATAGAAAAATAATGTGCAAAATTAACACAGTTTCTATACAATTCTGAAAAATAAAAAAAAATATTTTCTGAAAAGTCAAAAATTGAACCCATTTACAATAGCATCAAAAACAAAAGATGTGTATAAGAGACAGAGGCAACTCCTCCCAGTGCCATGGAGACAGGCCCTGGGAACCTAAAACTCAACAAATCCTCGGGTGATTCTTATTCTTATTGCCACTAAAGTTTGAGAATCACTTTTTTGGGGGTCTTATTAGAGGTTTGTACGGAGAAAGAAATGGCACCCCACTCCAGTACTTTTGCCTGGAAAATCCTATGGACAGAGGGGCCTGGTGGGCTGCAGTCTATGGGGTCGCTAGGAGTCGGACATGACTGAGCGACTGTACTTTCACTTTTCATTTTCATGCATTGGAGAAGGAAATGGAAACCCACTCCAGTGTTCTTGCCTGGTGAATCCCAGGGACGGGGGAGCCTGGCGGGCTGCCGTCTATGAGGTCGCACAGAGTCGGACATGACTGAAGCGACTTAGCAGCAGCAGCAGCAGAGGTTTGTAATCACATACCAGAGGGCCAAACCATAATCTATTAATCAAGGTCTCCAGCTGCTGGCTTAGGCCCTTTATGAAGGTCTAATTCCTCAACTGTGGTCTCCAGACCCCCAAAAGCAACACCACTGAAGAACTCGTAAGGCCCCACCCAGAGCTACTGAGTCAGAACCTGTGGGGAACCTGTGGGGATGGGGTTCAGAAACGTGTTCTAACAGGCTTTCTGGTATTTTGATACATACTAAGGTTTACAGACCATGGTCCTAAAAGATGGCCACAACTCCTTCATCTCCACACATTACTGAGCTGCATTGCCACTGTATTTATGTGTTTCCCTTGCCAGAGGACGCCCTTCAGAAGGAAGAGCACAGGCACACACAGCAAACAGAGCCAGAAATGATTCTTGGCCCTGAGTTTCCAAGTACCAATGATTCTTGGTTCTTGGTAAAGTGTTTCATGGTACTGCTTTCAGAAATTTGCATGTTTTACTCCTAACACTGTAGAGATTGAGAGAGAAACTGTGCCTTGACCTTTAATCGCCTTATAATTTACTACAATTTAATACAATTGCTTTCCCAAGACTGTTATTTCTCTGTGTTCTAGAGAGCTTCAGTTGATTCAAGAAAAAAATCACTTTCTTTCATTCTGAAGATTAAGTCTACATTTGACCTCTCGTGTTCTAAACTGCCCGTCCCTAAGAATTCATCCCTACATTTTTAGGAGACAGAACAACAAAATTAATGAAATGATTCCTTGAGACTGCAAACCTCTGTCACAGTTTCTTCTTGATCTGGAGAAGAATTCATTGACAACCATACTTCTAAATCTACTCTTCACCTGGACCCATAAGGATCGATATTATCACAAAAAGGATACAGAGGGACATATTCACGAATTTAGATGTTTCTGCTAAGCCACTGTCCTAATTATGCTCTTTTCCTTCTGGATTTAAAAATTGTTAAAATTTAAAATAAAATTTGTTTAAATTATTAAAATACAGAAAAGTACAAATAAAGCACCATGACCTATGATCACTAACAATCTATCTTGTTATTCAATCAGCTCACTTTTTATAAACTAGAAACTAATGCATATAGTAAAAAACAAAACTAAAAGCACTGAAAAGTTTAAAATTAAAAGTCACTACTCTTTTCCTACAAACTTAGCCACTATGAACAGATTAACATGTATAGTTTCAGAAAAAAATAACATACCTTTTGTTTATATAAGGGGAATCATATTATGTATGTTCTTGGCAGACTATTTAAAACATATCACCAGTCCCCTCAAAAGATATAGCATTTATCTAGTACAGAAGCAGACAGAACTTCAATTTTACAAATACTAGAAATGAAAAAGGAGACCGAACCGATAAAAGGGACTTAAAAATATATATTTTAATTTTTAAAAAAAAACAAAAGTAGAAAAACACTTTTAAAACAGAAACACAAAAAACCCTGAATAGCCAGTGAAGGGATCCAAAAATAAAAGTGAAATCGGTGCATTTATGGGAAAACAAGTTGAATTAAAAAGAATTACCATAAATGTTTGCCTGCACAGATTCTTTCCAATCATTAAGGAAAAGATAATTCTCATGTTAGGACTTCTCTGGTGACTCAGTGGTAAAGAACCCACCTGCTTTCAATCCCTGAGTTGGGAATATGCTCTGGAGAACGAAATGGCAACCCACTTCAGTATTCTTGCCTGGGAAATCCCATGGACAGAGGAGCCTGGCAGGCTATAGTCTATGGGGTTGCAAAAGAGTCTAAATGACTTAGCAACAATTCTCATGCTCCGTCATGTGAATTACCAGATCACAGAAAAAAATAAATTATAAAGTAAGTATAATTGGTGTATGAGGATTTGGCAAACTCAAACAGAAACAAAAGTTATTTAAAAAATCTAACTTGTCCATATGCTGAAGGAATAAAAAACTAAGACCAATTAGGTTTTACTCAATGAATTACAAAGTGTTTTATTAGTAGGACATTTATTATCACAGCTTATCATACAAACCCCACTAGACTCTAATCCCGAAGAAGGCAGGATCCAGGATCTTTGGAGTTTTTTTTTTTTTTAATCCCTATAAGTACATTTAGTGCCAAGCACAGTGCCTGGGACAAAACAGGATTCCAATAAATATTTCATAAAGGAATGAATCAATCAATTACTTAATAAGTTAATTAAAAAAATCAAACGAGTTTGAAAAAGAGCATCTAAGCCAAATCACCAGCAATATCACACTGAACAAAAGATTTCTGAACATATTCTTCTCATTCATGAGATCAAGTCAACAATAGCTATTAATATACATATATATCAATAGCTATTTATATGTATATAAACAGCATATATATATACTGTCTCTTATACACATCTAGATGTGTATAAGAGACAGGATGTGAATAGCTGACTCATTGGAAAACACCCTGTTGCTGGGAAAGCTTGAGGGCAGGAGGAGAAGGCAACAACAGAGGAAAAAATCAAATGAAAAGGATTAGCATTCATAGTAAACTATTGACACTAGAAACTAGAGACTAGGTACATGGATGTTCACTGAAAAATGCTTTCAATTTTTCAGTATGTTTGAAACTTTTCATAGTAAAGTGTTAGAAAAAAAAGATTAGACCTAATCATATATTTCAGCATCAGGTTAAATTCAAAAGAAAATCACAGGTTGAACAACCACACTATAAACACAGTAACAATTTTGGAAAATAAAAGATCATATTTGACTAAAAAATATATATAAAATCTCTGAGAATAAACATAACAACAACAACAACAAAAACACAGCTAAAAGAAGATTTTAAAATTTTTATCCAACTCAGGCAAAGGAACTAAAAATATACTACCAAGCAAAACCAGTTGAGAACGGAGATTTACTTAGACATTCATGAACTTCCTTCAGGGCTATCTTTAATTCCTGAAAATTTCACAAACATAACAAAAAAAAAAAAAAAAAAAAAGCAACTATGATAACCCATTAGCAAAAATTACCCTGGTATTTGGACAGCCAAATTAATATGAAATATATTTGATATTTTAAAATAAAATTAGAAAATAATTTGATTAGATGAAAGCAGTATTACATACACATTGTTATAAATGGGAACATAATTTATCTTGATTTTTTTTTTAAGACTCATGATGGACTCATGTCATTTTATCAATGCAATGTTGTTTGCCTTATAGACAATTTGTATCGACTGCACAGGAAGTAAACCATAACAGAAGCAAACAGGACCCTGTCAAAGAAAATGGTATGCTTTTGCTCTTAGCTCCTCTGTTTTGCCTTTAGCTTTTGCGTAAGCAGGAATATCATATCCAAACATCTTTCTGTAATAATTATCTAAATTCTAGTTATGTATATTGACGGAGACTTCAATAACCAGCACATCTCTGAAGATGAACTGCAGGCAATCAGTGGATTTTGCGGGTGTGCAAAGACAAGGAGGACACAGCTGCTGTCCTCTGCAACCGACAAGCTCTGGTCTAGGGCAATGATAATCTGAGACTGCATTGTATTGTAGCTGCCAGCAGAACAGCTCCCAGGGTACACAACTGTACTTGTGCTGAATGAATCTACTGTAACTTAAGGTGTCCCTTAATGAACCAGAGGAGAAGATAGGGTAGGTGATACCACACAAGTTACTTAACCTTTTGCAGCCTCGTTTTTCTGGCCATTTTTTTTTTTCTGTAGCAGAACTATTTCTACTCCTCAAGCATCATCTTCTGTCTTCACCTCAAGAGCTTGCGATTAAATTGGCCTGAACAATCTTCATTCATCTCTTTTCTCTGCCTTTGCTTTCTTTAGCCTGTCATTTTCATTCGGGTCTCAGGGTAGGTGAAGTATGATCCTAGGAAACTTCCCACGTGCTCCAGACCCTCCTGCATTCTCCTACAGCAACCTGTCATGTTGCCTTTATCAACTGTGTGTCTGCCTCTTTGGATGTAGACTGTCCTCTCCAGAGTGAGAAGTCTCAGAGGTCTAGGAATGTTGTGTCTTTTTCACTATTTTATCTCAAGGAACCAGGGTGTTGCAAATAAGTATGTTTTCACTTCTACTTTGCAAACCACAGGTGGTGCCATTCCATAAACGGTCATATGAACGGTGACACCTAGAGACGTGTGGGAACAACCTGTGCTGTCTCCACTATAATACTGTCATGTTGAAGTCTTAATACATATTTGTGGGATGAATGAATATTAAACCAAAGTTTCCCTAAAATTCTTTCAGTTCTAAAATTCTACAACTACCAGTGGTATTTTTCACAGAGCTAGAACAAATAATTTCAAGATTTTTATGGAAATATAAAAAAACCTCGAATAGCCAAAGCAATCTTGAGAAAGAAGAATGGAACTGGAGGAATCAACTTGCCGGACTTCAGGCTCTACTACAAAGCCACAGTCATCAAGACAGTATGGTACTGGCACAAAGACAGAAATATAGATCAATGGAACAAAATAGAAAGCCCAGAGATAAATCCACACACATATAACCTTATCTTCGACAAAGGAGGCAAGAATATACAATGGAGTAAAGACAATCTCTTTAACAAGTGGTGCTGGGAAAACTGGTCAACCACTTGTAGAAGAATGAAACTAGATCACTCTCTAACACCACACACAAAAATAAACTCAAAATGGATTAAAGATCTAAACGTAAGACCAGAAACTATAAAACTACTAGAGGAGAACATAGGCAAAACACTT